>VUYV01000060.1:3973779-4157952 GCA_008711295.1 Anarhynchus alexandrinus
ATAGAATCATAGAATCATAGAATGGTTTAGGTTGGAAAGGACCTTGAAGATCATCGAGTTCCAACCCCCCTGCCATAGGCAGGGACACCTCCCACTAGACCAGTATTTAAGGCACAGGACTTAATTCCATTAAGTAAGGGTCAAATTTAGGCTTGAATAAAAGTGCTTTCAAATTTGAGTGCACATATTTATATTATAGTCTGGTTTGTTTCCATTCCTGGCTTTATCTTTGACTTCCTCTGTGACACTTGGACAAGTTACTTTACATATATGTGCCCTGGTCTCCACACTGCAAATTGGGGGCTGTGCAGGAAATTAGCCCACAAAGAGTTCAGATCTCCACTTAATTAAAGGTTGCAGAGGCAATTTTGTTCCTTGGAGAAGAGAGTGGTTTTTATTACAAACTATTATTGTGGTAATTATTATTTACTGTAGCTACTAGAGTCCATTGGCTTCCCCTAGTTTTCTGCCAGTGTAAACCATGTAATGTCCATGAAGCCTTCCTTCATTTAAAGCAAGGCTGTTGGGTACGTATGGGCTGCCAAGTGCCCTGGACAAGCTGTCACTCAGGCACTTCTCAGCTTTTGAGAAGTATTGAGTCTCCAGTACTAGTTTTATTTCTGCTCAGTTTGCACAAGCTCCTCGTGTCCATTTAGAGAGGCCTGCGAGTAGGCTTGATAGCAATCGAGAGGAACAGCAAAAAATATGGTCCTCTTGACGAGCACTTATGGGAAACACAAGACTCCTAACTGGGAAATGTGAGATATTTCACTGTGCGGGAATATGAGTAACAGAGGAGAAAGATCCTCTGTGTTTTACCTTCCTCCTGGGGCTAAACAACATGTTCCCTCAGTAAAGGATATCAAAGGCAGCTGAAGGATATCTTATTAGAGCTCAATTGCCAAGGAAGGCGGGCAGGAGTGACCAGAGAAAGCTGTGGCTTTGGATTCCTGCAGAATAACAAACTCCCAACTTCCTGTGCTGCTCTTTCTCTTGGGGATGTTTTGGTAACCCGCCAGCCCTCACCTGGTGGCAGCTTGAAGGAGGGTGGCCAAGTGAATAGACCTGGTGATATGAATAATGATTAAAAGGTTAAAGAAACCCCATGTGACTAGCGGGAATCACGGGAGCATGAGTAGACCTGGTACTCTAATAAGCAAATAGAGGCACATTTACTTCAGTAATTGGGTATATACACCGTGTACAGGCATTTACCCTATTTGCTGCTTCAGTGTGCTTATCCCCAGCTGCCGAGACATTCTTTCATCAACACAAGTAAAAATGTTATTTGCTTGAACTGGGTGAAATAAAATAAAACCCGATCCCAGACTAGGAAGTTTTTCTCCAGATTCTTTCCACCTTCCTTGGCACCTTTGATGTGTGACCCTTGCCACCCACCGCCCTCCCTTCCAGCCGGCCCTCCCTGGAATAGCCTCCCAATGAAACGATGGGCCCCAGGACCAAAGAGGAGGCTGTGGTTTCCACAGATGACTGCCCGCTGCAGGCACTGCTTACTTGTGGTGTTTATTTCAATCCCTCCTAGCTACAGTGCCTGGAGTTGGAAGGGTCAATCCACAGTTTGAACTGGCATATTTTTAAGGTCTTTTCTATTATGAAATATTTATGAGAGGAAACAAGGTTGGACATTCCTGCAGCCAGTCCAGTGTAGGAACGCTATGTGCCTTCCTCCCCTAAACATGTAAATGCAGTCAGTTATTTAATGGAAGACTCACATACCTTGTTCCTTTACATTTCAAGTGAGCTGTCAGAGGAATGTAAACATTTATTTGGAGCAAGCCCTCAGGTAAAGGATTACCATATGCCGCAGAAGGAAATTCCAGCATGCCCACCAAAATTTATGCTGTGGAGAGAGCTATGAATAGAAAGTTTGTACACTGTTATGAATATGGATAAAATACATCACTCATGGCCTGGCTATGGCACGCAAAATTGAAAAACACATATTTTGGATCACACAATATTTTCAAAAATATATTTAAAAGAAAATAAACATGGGATCTTGTGTGTTCGTTTACTGTTTGAAGTACCTTCGGGGAAGAGAGACATCAACAATTTTTCTTCCAGACCACTCACTTCTCTTGATAACAGGAGGTTCTTTGGGAGAAAGGCAGCAGCCTCATTCCTGGGATCTCTTTGTTTCCTTAGCCAGTGCCCATTTATTGCGAGTTTATGTTGTGTTCAGAGCTAGCAAAAGCAAATGCGTTCAGAGGGCTACGTTCAGTCTTAAAGGTCAGAATTCCTCACTCTCGGCCACCTCACAAGGTGACCTTTTCATGAGTGTTACATGACCCTTGTTCACCTTGCAAATGAGTGTAATTAGCATTTTTATTATTGTTATTCTACAACCAGCCAGTCATCACTGATGTTTTGGTGTGGTCACCATCAGTTTCTTTTGAAGTGAAAGGACTTCTGCTAAATGTGTTAAAAAGAGATGTTAAAACTTGTGTCTGTGAGAAGGACAGCCCCAGCCTGCAATCCAATGGCCTCTGGACACCTCAGCAACCCTGGGCTGCGCTACGCAATGGTCCTGTCTGTGCTCTGGAGCTTGCTACTACGACCCGAGGTCACACAGAGCTTCTGCACTGCAAACCCCTACATCACCCCCCTCTAACTGTATTTACAGTAGTGCTACACAAGCTCCTTTAGATGGGAGGGACTCATGAGGGGTGGTCTGCCCTTCCTCTGGGTGTATGAGTTTGGGCCAACTCACAAATTTGTTCTCAGGACCCTCCTGCTGCCTTTTCCTCCCTACTTTCCCCCCGTGGTGTCTCTTTCCATTGCAGAGTTTCTTTTTGCATGTGTGGAAGTGACAGAGAACAATACTATGCTTAAATGAGAACGAGTAAAATAACTTTATTATTAGTGAAAGAGGATTGTGAGACAGTGAAAGAAAACAGTATTTGGCAGCAGGAACGCTTAGAGTGGTATCAGGCCCAAGCTGTCCAGAGTATGTTGATGCAGAGGAAGGGAGGAGTTTGATGTGGGATAGTGAACTGCTTTGATTAACTTTCACTGTTA
This sequence comes from Anarhynchus alexandrinus, assembly GCA_008711295.1. Taxonomy (NCBI): domain Eukaryota; kingdom Metazoa; phylum Chordata; class Aves; order Charadriiformes; family Charadriidae; genus Anarhynchus; species Anarhynchus alexandrinus. The sequence continues at coordinate 3,976,819 of VUYV01000060.1, forward strand.
TCCCAAAGCGAAGTTTATTTTTAACTGGAAATTGAGCCTGACAATTGAATGAGAAACTTTTTGAAAGAAAAAGTTACCAATTCAAAGTCTTAAGGTTTCTTCTGCCTCAGGAACGACAGCCCAAACCTTGCTCAGGGATAGTTGTAGCATCCATGTTCAAGCTGAGTATCAACCAGCTTCCCAGGAACACACACGCATGCCCATGCCCTTCTCTCCAGGCTATTCATACCCAGCACAATTTGACCCACAAGTTTCCTACACCCACCTGCCCCTGTTTTTCTCCAGCCCCCTGTCCATCACAGTGCCCAGCACTGATTGCACTCACCTCACAGGAGGCTCTGAGTGCAAAGTGGTACCTAAAGTTATCGTCAGTGAAAGACAAGGAGGAGGTGTGTTTAGTGATGAAACAAGGTAGAGTTAAACAGGTACAACTTTTCTCTTCCTACATGTTAAGCAAATGGTAGCTTAGTTAGTTAATTTAGAATCAATTAGCACTTGATAATTAGAGAAACAACCATTGAGTAATAGCTTAACTGCAATGTGGGTGAGTTTCCAGGTGAGGCTGAAGGGAACAATCAATCCCAGTCTTTTTGCCTTCAATCATGTCTTTTAGAACAGAGGTAGGAATATAAATTCTGAAATTATGGTGATGAAAATATTATTAAGAGTAGATATTTGGAAACTGGAGAGTGAAGAGATGGCCTTCATGATTTTTGCATTAATAGACTGTTTCCTTTGAGCATCAAATGCCGTAGTTGTTAATTCTTAACCTGATTTAGCAGCTGTGCACTCTCTGACCTTACTGTAAAGGAAAAACAAAGTACCACTCACTTCAGGCTACTAACACTGAGGTTAAAAAATTCTGACGCTTAGGTGAGGATTGGTTCTTAAGGCAGCAAATGGTGACATCAGAATGAAATATAGCATCATAACAAGATAATGGCTTCAGGCTACTCAGCAACATGGTACTGTCCATGTCATGTTTGATACAGCAAATGATCAATGTGTTATTGCCATTTTCTAGCTAAGGAAACTTAGACAACAAGCTTTCAATGGCAGTGGCATAGAAAGAAATGAAACTCTAATGTGCTCACTTGCAAGCTTGTTCTCGAGGTGCAGGTCATTCAAAACCACTTTGAACTTCTAACATCCCATGAATTTTTTAATATGAAGCCTTACACGAAATATCTGTCTGGCAAACAGGCTACTCAGTTTGATCCTAAAGTTCATCAGTCACGTCATTGTAGGTGCTGAAAAGTGCCATCAGAGGCCAGCACCCACATTTGAAAGCTAAGTGTGGGAGCAGGGGAGGGCAGGGAACAAAGAGACTTTCTATCCTTGTGCCCACTTGCACAAACATCGCAGCGGGTCTGAGCCTCCGCACTCTTACTGTGTGCCTCTGTGGGTGTAAATCACATGAAAGAGATTCTTGGAAACACTACCCCGAGGAAGGCTGCAGCCTCCCCGCGGTTCCTGGGTGGTGGGCCCCTGGGCAAGGCACGGCCCTTCTAATTATGTCCCGTTAGGATCCTCAGGGTGGACCCAAAGTTAAATACCACAGTTTGCATGGAGAACACACTAAGATGTAACTGAACCAGCACACTCGCTCTGTAGACTGAGGGCTGTAATTTGATAGGAGACTCGGTTCATGGTGTGACGAACCCACAAACATCCATGTCCCACTGCAGGCAACCTGCTCAGCAAGTGAGAAACAGAACAGACTGTCCCAAAGGGCTTCTGACCTGCTGACCAAACGATAACCAGCAGACCTTGCAGACCAAAACTGGCCAGAATTCAGGCCCAGTTTTTTGTGAAAATTGTTTCTAGAAGAAAGATGTGTCATACAGTAATTTACTGGTAAGCCTGAATTCTCTGGACCGTGGTGGTTTCACCTGCAGGAACATTTATTGGGCAGTCTGAACTTAGTGCCCACCATTAAATTTTACAAAAAGTTCTGGTGTCCTTGAAGCTGACTAAGAGTAACAGGTACCTGTGAGTTTGCCTATGATCCTCTGTCTCCCAGTCAGCTGCTCTGTTTGTACATGGAGTCAAGTTCACAACACATAAATAACGACACTAAGAGATAGGCAGCGCTGAGAAACAACCATGGTTTTAAAGGTGACTGATGTCCGGGTCATATAATTTGCTATGGGATGCTTGTATATACAATGCACATGCATGCTGATGATTGGTCTCTGATTGTACATCTACATGGACACTTTACCTTGAAAATTAAAGCCCTCGGGGGATTTTCCATCAGTGCTATCCGACTGAGAACAACCTGAGCTCTTTTGGGGTCCACTGGAACAACTGCTGTAACAAGAAAACATATGTTTGATTGGCAACAAATAACTGGCAGTTCTGATTTGCAAGATGGGGGCTGGAAGCAGACCTATTTCCCTGGGGGCCAGGTGAAGGCACGTGTCTGGGCAAGGAGTATGCTGGGGCGAGCTGCCATGGGAGCTGAGGTCTCACATGGGGTACAGAACTCAGGCAAAGTACCTAAAACTCTCCCAATGCGATACTTAAACTCCTTAAGAAATTATTTTTTTTTAAAGAAAACATCTAGATTCTATAATCATTTTTGTGGTTTGGTGGCAGGAACGGGATCTTCAGCCATTATTTGATAATGTTTACAATATCATGTTTACTGTTATTTTATGGATTTGTTTTAATCTCCTCATTTGACAGTTCTCAATGGCAAATTCCAGGTACACCTGTAAATCACATGGTGGTGTTTCTTCTTTACTGTGTAAACATAGCTGTTCTTTCAGACTGAAAAAAAAAAAGGACCACAGAAGCAACTTATAAAATAAACATATGTACAAAATTTTATACATAGGAATGTCACATATTGCCAACACCATGGAAACAGATACCAATTAAGGAGTAGCATAAGTTTATACAACAAAACTGTGTTGAATAGGAGAGTAATAGATCAGGAGATTTAGTTCTACTGTTGTTCTCATTGATAGCTTTTAATTTTTTGTTGACTTTAGTTATAAGTAACAAACACTGATTAAAGACAGATTAGTTTAACACATCGTTCAGAGAGTGAGCAGTGAGAGAAAGATAATTTGCAGTCAGTAATTTTTAAGATAGCACAATCTGTTTCTTCTGTGGGAGTTATGGTTCCTGTGGTATTTCCAGCCTAATGTTGTAAATGCATCAAATTCAGATGGTTTTGTTACAGAGCTAGGATAAGCATCCAGATTTTACAGTTTTTTACAACATTTCACATCTTTAAAGCTTCATGTTGTTACTGCGAATGTCCATGTTGATTATCACTGGATGTGTAAGAGACATATTTGGACATACAGCTCTTTCAATACTGAATTGAAGGCTTGACATTAACTTATGAATAATGAGATCATAGATGCCATATGCTTTTGTCAAAAAATTGAATTGCTTCCAAGCAACATCTTCATTGTTAATATGATGCAATTATCTGTAGCATTATTATGACCGCCACTTTTCTGGGTTGCGAGTATGTTCAAATGTAAAATGCTCTTTGTCACTACCAGCGACGTGCATTCATTGTGGGTTTTTTCCCTCACAAGTGAAGGAACATTTTTCTTACTTTTGCTAGTAATAGTGGCTACTGATATCAAGGAATTGAGTTTGAAATGTGTAATTGTATTTGAGTTCCTATAGTTATATGCATAATTCACATTCACAAAAGTCTGCAAAGAAGAAAAAGCAGTTTAAAACAGTGCAGACAAATGGCGGTACAGTTGTCCGCAACACACTAGTTAAAAGCAGTGCTACGAATCTCATGAGTGTGGTTTCATAAAAATGCAGACAGTTCACAGGAAACCTGACAATCTGCTCATTTTACTACAGAGGATAAAGCCCTAATTATTACTCAACTCAGCATTTTCTCAGTTTCAGTTAATGAAAGAGCCAAGTTAATTCTTTGTGGATGTGTTGTTCTTTTCGATTTCCAGGCTTTTGATTTTGATGACTGAAGTAGACTGCTCCAAACATGAAAAGATTTATTTCCTATAAGGCACATCACAAATTTCCTGGCAGAGCTAGTCTAGAGTTGCTCAAAGTGTTTGTGGAATACGACTGCGGTCACAGGCTCAGGCAGAAAAGTTTTACAGAGGGTGGAGGTGTCAGCAGAGGCCTGGAATAAGCTCCCTGGATCATCATGGATCATTTACCACCTGAGACACTGAGCACAAAATACCGTCCACCAGCAGACGCCCCTGAGGAGAATTCATGTCTTCTCCTGAAGTCATTGAGGAGATACCAGCTTTGAGGAGAAGAGCTGAAAAGTATTCCTGATTTCTGTAGATGTTCCATACTTACTCAGTGGCTCAGTGTACTGTTGATTAGCAAGGAAATTCTGACAGAGGTAAAGTTTATTGTTTTTTCCAGATAGATTTCTACCTTCTTTTTTAGTTCAAGTTCAGTTATCTGGAAATAAAGAAGGAAATATTTAAATTTAGCTTCACAGGTCTGCATCACCTCAGAGGAAGGGACCAGTGACTGAAGTCCATTTGCTCCTTTGCCATAAAGAGGATGTGATGTCGGCCTCCTAAAAAAAAAGGCAATGTAAGAGTGAATGACACACTTAAAATTACATTCTGCAGGAAGTCTAGTGTGATCTTATTCCCAGGCTAAGAAATCAGATAATCTTTGGACAGGTAGTCTTCCAGGTTGTCTGATTTTTATTATTGTTGATGTTGCTGTTGCTGGCTTTTAGTCTAATGTAGTCATCTATGATGTCACTTCTCCCTGAAGTGCAGCAAAACTTCTAGCACGTGGAAATACTTGATAAGCCAGAAAACCATGCCTAAATAAAAAATGGCTTGATAAAATGTTATGATAAAAAACAGATTGAATTTTACACATATTTGCATAACTAGTAGCTTTCCCTATCACACAGAAATAAATGCTGTTGTCCAGATAAGAACTTCTCTTCCACTTTGATACTGAGATTGTGTAGAGCTTTGTGTTGAAAATATATTGCTCTATTAAAAAATGTGCATCGGCTCAGGAAGGTGAACTATAGAAGGAGAAGACAAATATGAAGTTTCCCAACTTTTCTTAGTTTTTATGAAAACATATTTTTAGCAGAGATCTAGGATGCCCCACAAGTTCTTGTCACCTGCCTGTGGGAATTATGTCAGGAGCATGGTTACCTTGCAGCGAATGAGGACAGATGGGCTTATCCAGAAGATGGCTCCTGGGTGGCCTGAGTCACTTTCTAGAGCTGCCTCCTTTCGTTGTCTATAGATGTGAAAAGTGGCAACCATACTTCTAGCCAAGGAGTCCCAGCTGGCTGCTGGAAGGCAAAGGGATGACACTGAGCCACAGGCCTGGCTGGTTGACCGGCTGGCTGGACAGATGGAGGTTTACAACAACTCGACAGAACAGTCAGATTAAGCTGGAAACCATTTGCAGAATGAATTGAGGTACTGCAAAGTTTAATACTGGAAAGTCCTGTACAGGTGGGAGTCCCCCTACAGCATTATAATCTCCTTTACAGCAGGATATGTTGTTGTGACGTAAATGTTACCTGCTTAAACTGAACAAGGACAGCCACGACTCCCTCACAGACAGCTCTGAGGAATACATGAATGACCACAGAGCCCAGAACTGAAACTGAGTCTGCCTTCAGCGTTTTAGAAATCCAATTCACCTTGATTATCTACCCCTGCACAACTTTTCTATTGTCTCCTAGGGTGGTAGATTTTTTATTCCATAGGTATTTGAAAGAGAAAGAGAGACAACGAAAAGGAGAAATGGATATAAGGCAGAAAGTCTCAGCATCTGCTAGTATCAGAATATCACCCAGGTTGTCTATGCTAAGGTAGGTCATAATTCAGTCTACTGCTCATTCTTCATGCAGCTTCCAGAGACAGAAAATATAAACTTTTGTAACTTGGACTGTATTTACAAAAATTTGCTCTCACCTTGCTTATTAACACTGGAAGGATATATTCCTTTTTTGGTCAAATTCCATGCTTCTCCTTCCTGTAAAAAACATTCTTCAGCTCTGTGTGAAATTTCTCCTTGATGCGTCCACTTTTAAAAAGATCAGACTAGAAGGGTACCAGCAAAGCAAATGTGGGCAGCAGATAGAGACAAACGATGTGAAAAGGTTTTTTTGACGGAGCCACTTCTACTATGGTTATGTTTTGAACTCCATAAGCCTGTTGCTCCCAAATTCTTAAACTATCATTCACCGAAGCATTGTGGCACACCAAAATTGTTTGTTACATAGAATAATGCATTAGCTTAAGTCTTCTGCAGGACTGGAATTTGTTCCATTTAGTCCAAGTTAAATTATAACCTTGTCCACACTTTTCTACACATTTGCAAAGCATGTTTGCATGTACATTCCTATAGCTTTATAAATAATTATGTTCCATGTGTGATAGAAAATTTCCAGGGAAAGCACCAGTATTATTATTGAAAAAATCTTGGAAAGGATTAAGAATAAATTAATTGTGTCTGATTTACAAATATTTGCTTGTATTTTTATAAGCTCTGTGGAGGGATAGGGAGTATGCTAGGTATGTCTACTACTGCAAATACAGAGTGCTTTCACTGTATTATTTTTGCCACTTAGTGGTGAGAGGTGACATTAAAATGATTTAGTAAAATTTAGAAACTTGTAGAATCTCAGTTAATGAGATCTCTGTTCATTATTCTTGGCCACGGCTCAGTTTACTATATGATGTGCCTTGTATCATGAGACTATGATCTAATTATTGAAGTCACTGGGCATCAATTTCAATTTGGCCTGATCTCTTGGGTTTTTTTTAGGAAGATGGACTCTGAATTAATAGATCTTTGCTTAATCTCTTTGCTGTCCTAGCCTCTACACCTATAGCAGAAGATTGGTGCTGTACCTAGCCTAATATTCTAGTGAGAGTTTACTCTGCAATAGACCTCAGTCCTTTTTTATGTTTTTGTACTTGCAAATGTAATTATTAATTAATCTTGATAATGACTAATTTTACAGATCCTGCAGTAAGCCTTAAAAAAGCTTGACCAGCCTTTTCCTTTTCCCCTTGAAGTGGTATCATAACTTCAAAGAGAGCAGAGAACAGGATTTTATGCATTTGGAACAGCTAATACCACAACACGGGATCAGCACAGAAGCCAGTCCAGATAGCTGAAAAACACGGAGGGAGCCACTTTCTATGAATATGCATTAGATCACTGATCTCCCAGCTATTCAATTCTACCTCTATCTATTGCATTACCTCTATACTTTCTATTTCTCTCCTTTTTGAAATTATTCATCCAGTAGGCTTCTGTGGCAAAAATTGGGCAAGGATGAAAACAGCCAACTGACTATTAACCAGTATGCTCTACTTCAAAAAATGTCAAAATGCTGCTGTAAATTGCAAAACTGGTAGGTCCAGCTGCTTTACGAAAAACCAGATCCTTCCAAATATTATTAATTCTGTAATATTTTCACAGCACTATTTGATTTATTACTAAAGGAAGGAATGTGATATTTTCCTAGCATTTATTTAAAGCAGCATGATTTTTTTTTTATGACAACAGCTGGAATATAGTAAGTAACAGCTTTCTATCACGCTTTTCAACAACCCAGTGCTGGCTTTGCAACAAAGAGTTTTGAAAATACACCATGTATATCATACTTATGTGTCTAGCTTTGGCTCTTCCTCCTATGTTGTGCTGCACAGGTTCAAGAGAAGGTGAGGAGTGAAAGCTGACACTGAGACCAAAAGAAGGTGAGCCAATCCCATGTATAAAATAGATCAGTGTCTGTGGTTAATTTATATTCAGTTTCTAAGAGGCACAATAGACCTCTTACTTTTACCCAAATTCAAAGATATTTTTGAGCACAAGACTTGTCCTGGCGAGTGGAAGGAGGTGGTATTGTATGGTATGGTATGGTATGGTATGGTATGGTATGGTATGGTATGGTATGGTATGGTATGGTATGGTATGGTATGGTATGGGATGGGATGGGATGGGATGGGATGGGATGGGATGGTGCGGTACGGTACAATATAGTAGTTCTGCCATCCTCTAGGGTTTAAATCCACCATAATAAATCTTCTACAGGTAAAATCCTGCTTTCTGGATACTTCATGTCAAACATAACCAGAGCTGGGTATTGAAGATAAATAAATAGCATCAACGGGCTTCAGTGAAAATCTGCCCAACTGAGCATAATGTAACAGTAGTTTTACTTTAAACCAGCTCCAATTAATCTGCAGAGGTTACACTGAGTAGATGAATAGTCTTTAATGAGGCAGCTAAAAGACACTGCAGGAATATTCTCCAATACCTAATGAAAACATGTAGAAAACATAGGAATGGGATTTTTTCCATGTTCCTTGATCTAGGGAATTAGAAGATGATGTAACAGAGGTTTTGATTTCCCCCTGCCCCAAAAAGCGGGAATTCTTAAAATGGGAGATCAGCAAACAGTTTACCAAATAGTGATAAAATGGGCTCCTCTGAATTTTTTTTTTTTTTTGTTTATGCTTCCCATGACAGCAAGATGGTGGTGCACCTGGCAAATTACCAAGCCAGCCGTCTACCCTATGGCAAGTCAGTACTGTACAGATCTGTATTGCATTGAGCTGTGTGTGTCACTATGCTTGTGCACGGCTCTAGAGCTCTTCTGAGAAAGCTGTAGCCTTTCAGATAAAATAATCTGAATGTCACATGTTTTTTCAAGTCATTCTCCAAAGATGGAATGTTTTCAAAACTTGGGTTTGCTCTTCTTGCTCTTCTATCCCAGGAAGTCATGAGCTGTTCCCAGCAATGATGAATATATACCCATTCAGCTGACAGGAACTCAAAACAGGTCCCTCCCTGAAAAAAAACAAACGAAAACACTCATATAAATCTCAGGCAAACCATATCAGTGATACAAGAAAACACATCAAGACCTCATGAATATCTTGTGAACACCAGAAAAACCACATAAAGCATGTGTACATAGCATGAGAGATGTCAGGCAAGGGGCAGGGGGGGGTTGAGCCGCAGTTATATGGTGTCAGTGTAGACATCCAGAGCTCAGTAGTGAAACAGAATAGTTTAGACAATGAAAAGTATATACTTATGAATTGCTTTAAGGCAATGTTTTAAAACTCCTTGGCATATTTATTTAATATTTGGAATAGCTTCTATTGACTACTGATAAGAAAAGTATGGATTTCCAAGCAAAGCATAACAGAAATAGTGATTAATTTTTAAACATATTTACTACTGGGAGATAATTCGGGAAAGAACTTAAATGGATTACCCACATGCATGCTTGTCATCTGTAAGATAACCTTATCTGTGCTTCAGCTGCTGAGGGATGTCACAGTAATTTAACACCATAAAACCTATGAAACGCTTGAGACTAGAGTCTAAAGCTCTTTAGTAGAGAAAAGAGGAGTATTAATGCAGCATTAGGTATGATTCCCACTTTAGGGAACTGTACTAACAACAGTGCTTTCTGTGCTTATAACACAAATATCATTACCCATCCCTACCCGACTAGAATCTAATAGGGTGCCAGCAGTTCTAATGCATGCTATCCAGCAGGATTTGCCTTGGGATTTTTGCCATGATGTTCAGGGAAAGCATTGGGAACACAGTTGGTGTGTTGAAACCCTTGCTTCAAATATTGGCTTCTTGTTTCATGTGCTATTGTCTGTCCATTTCCTTAGAATTTAAACAGAAGCAGGAACACTCTTTTCACTTTCTATTTACATTGTGCTTACCACAGGGACACAACGCTCCAGGCAGGTTTTTCTTGTTGTTACTTATCAGAAAAACCTATTATCAAGTAAAAATGGCTGCATTTTGATTTATTCCTATACAGAACAGACTGAGAGACAAATCTTCCTTCTGTTCTATTGACAGAGCCCATATGTAGCTGCCGTGATAGTCCATTATCAGTTAGAGAAATGCCACATCTATTTGTTAAAATGCTACGAGGCTTCTCTAATGCAGGACTTCTCAGTTTGATTGGTGGCCTAGCAAGTCTCTTAGTTTTTCCATTACATTGTTTATTTACACTCTTAAGGACGGCTGGAAAACTCTTGCTACACATGTGTGACTACATTTACTATCCTCTTCCTCCCATTTAACAAAAATAGAAACATTATAAATGTCATATCAAATATATATATTGTTTTGCTTCATGAGGCGTTGACCATTAATGTGGGGAAACATAATCGTGCAACAGAGTGGGCTTGGTAGGCTTAAATACGAGCTGTGACCCCGGGAAACTGCTATGCCTGAGTTTGCAAGATGAGGAGCCCTGGAAGCTGCTTGCTTGACAAAATAAGACATGGCAGGGATGGCATAGGGTGGTTTCTGTGCTCCTCAGTGTCTGGACAACATTATTTTGACACAGTACTGCAGTATCATATGGGCATTTTATCAGTGCTGGGCAGGAACAACGGGAAGGTGAGAGGGCAACTGAAGAGCAGAACATCTACTTTGTGGTGGGCAAGTGAAGATGGAAACCCAGGCAAGGGCAGCTGGAGCAGGAAGGGAAGGTGTGGGTGAGGGAGAGAATTGTTCCTTCTATCCAGGCTTAAAATTCCAGCTTGGTTTTAGCAACCACAGGGATTTAATGCCCTTTCAGTTGGTGGGATGAAGCCCAGTAGGTGTCCTCTGGTGACCCACTTTTGGGTCATGCCCCAATGCTTGTAAGCTGTTGGTCTGACAGATCTCACCAATAGGAAGTTTATTCTGATGTGGTTCTTGAATGGTTTAGGAGATGTTTTGGAGGGAGGTTTGATGTAGGTCATGGAGCACTGATGTGGTCTGTCTGTGTTTTTCCATCTGTTTTTGTTCAGGGAGGGACCTAGTTTGAGTTCCTTTCACCACATGGCAAGTTCCTCATTGCACAGATTTTTGCATGATCCCCCTGCATTTTAGGAATGTCTAAAAGCCAGACTTGACAAAGTGTAGGAAGTGTCTGATCCTGAAGAGCTGCTGGAAAAATCTCGCCCAAGATTGCATGCCACCACCACCAGCATTGGCACACCAGCGGCTAGATTTCAGAAAGTGTTGTGTAACCGAACTTTTCCTTGGGTTTTCAGAAATACTTAAGCATTTGACCTGTTTCAGTATGTTTGAAATTTTTGTTGGTTGCTTTTCGGGCATCACTGAAGTGAGATGCAGTGCATCGAAGCCGAGACCCTGTTCCATTAGCTTGGAACAGGCAGAGCTGGGCAGCTAGATGCCATGTGGTCAGAAGTACCTATCATTTTCTTCTGGAAGAAGTAGACATGCTCTGGAAGCAGTAGACACGCTCTGGAAGCAGAGCATGTTTACAAAAAAGGAATGGGGGGGAGCACTGAAAGGAGGCTGTGTGGGTCCTCTAAATACCTGCAAACGCATCTGTCTCTTTCCAGCAACAGAATAAAGAGGATGTTCATCTTGACCCAGTCTCCCCAGACCCTTTTGAAAATCTGATCTTAGTTCACTAAGGAACAATTGAACTTTCAGTCTGTTTCCTTCAGTCTAAGACTCATTGATCTCTGCAGAAGAAACATTTTTAAAGAGTTTCTTTTTAATTTTCCTCCTTATTTTCTCTCTTCTATTTGTGTTCCTGAACAAAAGAACACAGCCCATCCTAACTTAGAAAATTTATCATAGTGTAAAATAGAGCACAAAACCACTTCTGGTATACTGACAGGAAACCTATTTGTCAGGTTCACTTTAGACATGAAGTCTACAAAATGTTGTGTCCTGTAATAGCAAACACAAGTCAAAAAGTTACAAAGCACAGGCAGTAAGCCCTTCTTAACTTTTTGGACAGCAGCTGCTGTCCTCATAGTGGGGCTGTGAAATTGGGAGAGAAGGTCGACAGGGTAGAATGTGGTAGCAGAAGAAAGGGATGAAGTAACTAAGATAATTATGATATCCCATTTCCTTGGTGGATGTCTCAAGAACTCATGACTCATGCTTTCCATGATGAACCAAACAGCATGTACTGACTTTTCCCAAAGTTATTTGTAGGCACACACAGCAAAATTATGGGATTCTTGTGTTTGTTTTTTATTTCCACTTGTACTTATGTATACAATCACATTGCCTACTGTTCCATAGACCACATAATTGACCTGGGGCTAACACCGGCTGTGGTAGATCTCCCATAGATTGGCTGGTAACAGAGTAAAGAGCTGGAGAGGAAAGACAAAAGATCTAATGATAGCTTGCTACCAGATCAGTAGTTCCAACGGTAATTCAGCCTCTTTCTTGTAGCACATAAGTGACATTTCAGTGCCAAGGAAAAAAGATTGCACCAAGACGAAATATTAGCAGATAGGCAGGAACTTTCTTTACCAGAGTCTGGAGATCTTAAATCCATGTTTCATTACAGCTTAATGTGTTTGGTGATGTAGGGCTGGGCAGGGCAACTGCGGAGTTCTTTGACCTATGTGGATAAAAAACATCATATGCTGTGGCATATGTGACAACATATAGCTTAGTGTAGATGGTGTGAATTTAAGACTAACATTATTTCTCTACTGTGCATTACCATTTCTCTACTAGAAAAGATTAGGTTCATGCAGCACAAAAAAATAAATCAATCCCTAAATACGGAAATAATAAAAAAAATTCTTGGGCATTCTGGCATGTTTGTGCAGAAGGCTTTTGGCCCATTTGTGGTGTCACCAGTCTTAAAGACCTTGTAGACTTGCAACACAAAAGGAAAAGATTTAACATGAGGTTAAATTGAGGTTTTGCAGGTAACTTCTGTTGTAAACCACTGAAGGGACAATGGTTGCTTGCTGAGCCAGAATGAACTGTGCTAAGCTATACTTACCTGGAGGTTGTCGTACCCTGGCACAATAGCAGTAAACAGAAAGCAGTACTCAGAAGCCATTTAAGTGGCTGTAGAATCAGTACAATGTGTGACAGGAAAGAATGGCTTGGCAGCCAGACTTGAACCATGTTTCAAGAGCAAAATTGAGACCAACCATGCTTCCAAATGATGACTAAATTGAGGGGTTTTTTTGAAAACAAAGGATACATATTACAAATATTTTTCTGCTGATTCTCCTTTTCTTATGCAAGATAATGTTTAAAATTAAATCTGAAAGAAAAAAAAAAAAGCATGTTTACAAAAACAAGCTAAGGAAAAAGTGTTCTCTAATTTTTTAACCACTGCTTACAATGGTCCTTGTCATGACACACAGTATAATTGCTACTATAGGTAGTAGTACTGTCTTGATTTCACAAACTGTTTTTGAGAGAGGTAGAGAACTAGATTTAACAAAAATTTTCCTTTCCCAACTCCAGTATTTTCTGCATTAGCCTGGAGGAAAAACCTATATATAGGCAAAGATAGCATTTTTTTTATTTAAGAGGTGCCTGACCACAAACTGTCATAAAGAGGCAGATTTTTCTGAATGCCACCTGGACAGGCTTGAGAGGTGGACCCATGAGAACCTCATGAAGTTCAACAAGGCCAAGTGCAAGGTCCTGCACGTGGATCAGGGCAATCCCACGCACAAATATAGGCTGGGTGGAGAATGGATTGAGAGCAGCCCTGAGGAGAAAGACTTGAGGGTGTTGGTGGGTGAGAAGCTCAACAGGAACTGGCAATGTGCACTCGCAGCCCAGGACAACCGTATCCTGGGCTGCATCAAAAGAAGTATTGCTAGCAGGTCGAGGGAGGTGATTCTGCCCCTCTACTCTGCTCTGGTGAGAGTCCACCTGGAGTACTGCATCCAGCTCTGGAGCCCCCAACATAAGAAGGATATGGACCTGTTGGAGCGGGTCCAGAGGAGGGCCACAAAGATGATCCGAGGGCTGGAATACCTCTTCTATGAACACAGGCTGAGAGAGTTGGAGTTGTTCAGCCTGGAGAAGAGAAGGCTCTGGGGACACCTTATAGCGGCCTTCCAGTACATAAAGGGGCCCTACAGGAAAGCTGGGGAGGGACTCTATCAGGGAGTGTAGCGATAGGACAAGGGGTAATGATTTTAAACTGAAAGAAGCTAGGTTTAGATTAGATATTAGGAAGAAATTCTCTACTCTGAGGCCAGTGAGACACTGGTACAGGTTGCCTGGAGAGGTTGTCATGCTCCATCCCTGGAGGTGTTCAAGGCCAGGTTGGATGGGGCATTGAGTAACCTGGTGTAGTGGAAGCTGTCCCTGCCCATGGCAGGGTGGTTGAAACTAGATGATCTTTCAGGTCCCTTCCAACATAAACCATTCGATGATCTGACAATAGATGAGACATGCATGGTGGCCCTATTGTTTGGATTTGGGATAAAACTTGGGAAAACGGCATGTAGAAACAAAGTTTAGCATTCTGTACTGGGACAGTTTGATCTTTGTCATCGTATAATCTTGATCTAGTTTATGAACATTTTTAACCTATGAGAAAAATGGGTTGGTAGCGAACTTTCCTCCTTAAAGGATCCCCAGCTACTGGTATGTTTCCCTAAGTGGCTAGTAAGTTCACATACACTTGGTGAAGGTACATTTTTGAGACTACACCTTGTCTTGCCATTATTCATATTCTATTTCTGCTCCAGCAGGATGCAGAGGTCTCAGTCATGTGCACTGGTCTAAAGCCCACTTGTGAAGGAGAAGCACAAATATTGAAACTTCCTTTCCTTGAAAAACTATGGCCATTTTTAGTGAGCTTCTCTTTAACAGCAGGAGGGAGAAATGATACTTTAAAACCAGGTAAAACAATTGCGTATGGTGAGCCATTGTATGATCATGAACTTACACTGTATTAAAGTGTGTAAGCCTCAAATGTCGAAAAATGTGCATTTGCAGTGATTGCAACTCCCCTGCCTACACTACCTTTTTGAAAAGATTTTTGCCAATTTTTCTTCCCTCTTAAAAAAAAAAAGCTACCCTTTTTTATATATATTATTTCATAGTTCTTGGGCAAGTAGCACTGATAGAACATTGAAGACAAGGTACAAAATAAGAAGGTGCAAGAAGTGGAGTATAGGACAAAATGGGGAAAGAAGTGTTGTGAACTGGAGTGAGGAGAGTAAGTAACATCTGAGAATTTCAGCAAAAATATTTCCTAGCCGGAGTGGGAGGTCTCAGAGAGGGCTTAGAGCCTTGCAAGTTTGATGGAGGTTGCAGGAAAGACATATTTTCACTCCAAAAAGAGATGTTAAATCCTGTAGGTTGAAACAATGCTGAACTGCACATGCTAGCAGACTACCTAAATCTCAGGCCAGTGGAAAAGCCAAAAGAAACATCAGGCAGTCTGTACCTTTTTAGGGAAAAGCCTTTAGAATTTAATGATGTACTACAAGAATGATGTAGGGATTTCCATAACTCACAATTAAATCCTGGAAGGACAGTCTGAATATCTGGTAGAGACGGTATTATTTTCAGTTACATTCTGAAGTCTTTAAGCTCAGAGGCAGGGAGGATCAGTCAAACTCTCCATGAGGGACAATGCGGCAAGAAATTTAACTCCTATGGATGTTTCCAAGCTGACACTGTGTGTGCTTCATTGCTTTGTATTTCCATCCACTTGATTAGGCTGCTGAAGGCAAATGTACAATATCTTGAACAAGTTTCTGCTTCCTCCATCAGCACTTGATGGGTAAATCAAACTTAGGCTAATAGGAATACAATTAACAACATCTGAGGTACTACTCTAGCTAGGATTTGATTATGACTGATTATGTTGCACACGTCAAGATCACTGCTAATCTTTGGCATGAGGAACTGATTAAAAGGGATTTTTTTTTTTTACATCAATTATATTTTTCTTTAAAAACTTCCCACAAACAATCTGTTGGCATCACAAAATGTTTTCTAATCATTGATGAAGGTCGGGTTGAAGCAAACATTTTGAGTGAAAAGACGCCAGAAGTTTTCCTAAGTATGATGACATTCGGATAATTATATGCAATCTTCTTTTCCAGTTTGTAAGAAGGATAGGTAATGCCCTGTCAAAACACTCACCCATACGCTCTTTGCACTTTCTGGAAAGATCATCGTACTTGCACTTGCTCTCACAGTCCCAAAGATGCTGAATTAATTTTGAAGGCAAAAAAAATAAGAGGAAAATTGGCAACTCCTCTGCTGCTTCTTGTTTTCCAAGTGGATCGCCATAAGGCAGATCCAGATTTCTTACAAGGCAACTTTGCTTTTCCCTGTCCCTTGGTCCCCCTTGAAGCTATCATTTCACAGCTCACAGACGGAGCCTGGCCCAAGAGTCGGGGGTAGTTTTGTAAGCAACCATGCCACTCACCTTATGTAGTTTTAAGACTCGTAGTTAGAAGCTCTCAGCCTTCAGGGATAGGCTTTTGTACTACTTTTGCATAACAGAGAAGAGAGCATCTATGGTCTGAACCTCATGGTGAGAAAGGGAATGAATGAGAGCAGTGACATCTTGTTACTGTAGGAACATAGAGATGTCCCGAGGGCTCAGCCACAGCTCCAGATAGGTCCTGTCATTTTATGGTGGATTCTTGCCACTAAAAAGGAATTATTCTGAAGTGAAGCATCTAAGTGAAATTTGTTGGCTTTTCTCCTATCTTTGAGGTTTTTGATGACCTTTGTTGGCTTCCTCCCTCCTCTTTGTCTAAGCCACCTGCTGTAGTCTGATTAAATTTTTGACAAGTGTGTGCCACTGACTTGCTTGGGAGACTCCCTGCCACAGCATGTGGTGAGTCCAACGTTTCTTTTATGGCAAATATTTTTTTCACTGAATCAAATGGTCATCACTGAGCTACAGGGTTCACCTGAATGTGAGTGTGAACATTGTTATACATATGCATGTTCCTTTCTAATTTCATTTTTTAGGGACAGCCATTTTACAAGTTTCTCCAGCTCCAATACGCTAGAGTTGATTGAAGTTCTCTTCTTTGAAAAAAATGCTGATTTGATGCCACAGCTCAGTTTTGCACAGTTACCTTTCTTTTGCCAGTTTATTCCTGCTAGGAAAGAAAAAAGCCTTCCTAAAAAAAGTTTCTTTAAAAAAATTAATTTCATTAAGAAACTAAACAAGTCTTAAAAGTAGTCAAATGCTTAAACATGGAGTATTTTTTTCTTTACAAAACATTTGAAATACTACATTTGACTTAAAGTGAACTTAATTTACCTTTTTTATTTGTCAGATGTTTGACATCATAGATATTTTTTCATTTTGGTGTTACTGAAAAAAATATTTCTATTTATATTTAATTCCAAGAGACTGAAAAATCAATTATGCATGATGTATTGGAAATAGTAAATCAGACAATCTGTTTAGTGCCTTCACTGCTAAAATAAACACAGCTAATTAGATACAGATGATAACAACAATTCTTCTAAAGCTAAATACTAATCCATCGAAAAGGATGGTTTTCTGATATCACCACTTGGTTAGGGCTTGGGAAATCTGAGTTTGATTCCCAGTTTTGCACATCATCTCATATAAGTTATTTCATCCCACTTAGGCTCATCACCTCGGCACAAACAGACACCTCCAAAGTTGAGTCATCTTTCTTGTGTCAGATGCCTGTCTAGGATAAGACCCCAGGGGGTGGCTATTTCTCTGTACTGACTACAAAACTGTTGAGGCTAATTCCTCTTTTTCTGGCTCAGGCAAGCCCTTTATACTTGAGAGAAGGGAGTCTTTGGACAAAGATCCTTTTTTTCTTCATCACCTTCCAAAGTTGGCTAAGGTAGTCTTCTCCCTGTCAGAAACTATACCAGAGTTTGCAAAAGGCAATGGTTCGGGTTGGTGCCAAAGGGTATCTGTCATTATGATGGAATGGCCTGTTCATGTAAAGAATGAAGAT
The DNA here is from genome assembly GCA_008711295.1 of Anarhynchus alexandrinus. Lineage (NCBI taxonomy): Eukaryota > Metazoa > Chordata > Aves > Charadriiformes > Charadriidae > Anarhynchus > Anarhynchus alexandrinus. Next base: position 3,994,551 of record VUYV01000060.1, read on the forward strand.
ACAAGTCTCAAAAAATTTGTCTAGCAAAGGTATAAAACAGCATTCTTAATATGTTCTTTGCTGTTCCCCCTTCTATGCTCAAAATAGTGTGGCTGCTGTGGCCAGAACCATGTCTGCCTAGACTGTAGGACACAATTTCCCTGTCCATTTTATTCAGATGCCTTGGTCAAATCCTTGTATGGCCTAGGCACTCTAGCACGTTCATTGATAGGAAGATCTGCATTTAAGGTATGGAAGAAGACATGGGTCTTTGGGAGCTATATGCACAGTGACAATGAAATTGTACCAAAAAAATTGTATGCCATTTACTACAGTGCCAATGATGGGGCTTCCAGCACTGAGAAGCACTGATATTTTCTGGAGTTTGTCCCATGGGAGTATTGTGCAGGTGACTAAAGACCCCTGTGGTCTCTCAAGAGGAGGCAGGCAACATCTTTGAACAACCTGATCTAATGGAAGGTGTCCCTGCCCATGGCAGGGGGGTTGGAACTAGATGATCTTTAAGGTCCCTTCCAACTCTAACCATTCTATGATTCTATGGTCTCATGGGACTGAAAGAGATCACAGCCTCATTTTACTAGATACAGCCTGCCTGTTTACCAGATTACATCTTCAGCCTATCCCAGGCTGAGGCAAGAGCCAAATATCAGCAAAAAGCAATTCTGTACTTCTGGCCCCTTCAGGGCCACAGCATGGAAGAGCAATTATTCTTCCATCAACCAAAGCCAAAGGATTTAACACAGGCAGAAATAAAACTGCAGTCTATGCACAGATTCTGGAGTGAATACTCGGTATCTTCTCCTGGGAGATGGAAAAGGGGAATTTGTCTCCCCTAGCATTAGTCAGATACTTAAAGGATAAGTATCCTGTCTAGTCCAGTTGTCCAGATGCTATTGAGTGAAGAATGATTGACACTTACAAGGATAATATGACATATCCTAAAGTAGGTGTCACCAAGAAGTCTTTCATACAGGCTAAATATAGACTTGTGTCTCTCCATTGTTGACAGAGGAAACATAAATGACCAGCTTGGACTAAATATGTTCCTTGAAGATGGCTGAAGTTAGGTGAGATGCATCCTACTTCCAACAGTCTCAACCCCCACACAAAGTCTCCACTTTATTCTCCGCAGTTACAAAATGCAGTTTCAAGACATTCTTCTAAAATGTCCTCCCTCAAAAATGCTCTTGGTTTCAACATTTCAAGCTGTTGCTGCCCAGGGCTCATTAGTCTGGGAAAAGCGGTCTTAGCAGTTCTCATAGATCTGGGCAGAATTCCCACAGATCATTGTTCTTTCCAGTCATTATTTCATGAGCTGCTCTTGAGTCAGAGTCTGCCTTCATATATCACACATAAGCTTATTCAGAATCTCATGCCTGCATTACAGGGCAGAAGAGTTACCATGAGATAGTAAAAGCCATATGCAGCATACTTAAATACTAAACAGATTGCTGATTTGTGGCATCATTACTGATTAAGAGAAATTTTGGACTTGGGGAGATGTTTGTAATTTGGCATCTCCCTACTTAAGTCCTAAAATCCTAGCTAACCCATGGCGGGTACATGGTACCCTTGCTACTCAAGCAATTGGAACTTCATTTTATTCAAAACGGCAGCTGTCTGAAGATGGTCTGCAGAAATTGGCACAATGTTGAATTAATACACTGAATGTAGGTGCAACTGAAGGAAGAAGAATGGTGAGATTTCCAGTACCCAAACCACTCAAAACTACCTGCTACCATTGTTACCATTTGTGCTGTTATCATTGTTCACATCCAAAACCACATCAGGCGTTTTTTCCTCTAGAACAACTTTCTTGGCAGGTTCAGCAAAGCAGCAGAGTTGAATTGCCACCGAAAATGGACTGTCTACTCATATCTAAGGATGTTTCTGCAAGAACAGACTGGAGGTATGTTGGTAGTATGAGAAAGCATTGCCACTGCAAGTGCTTTTACTGTTCTGGGAATTTATAAAGGACTTAATGCCTACCACTTCAGTCCTGTTCCTGCACACAACATTCACTTTAAATTATGCGTATAACCACAAGTATGTATTTGCCTACTCAACAGAACTATTGTTATTGTTTAGAAAGGGGTAATGTTGCTCAGCAGAAATAATTGCTCCAGAGCACAAACATTTTTAAGTTTGGAAGATGTATATAAACACACAACTAATACCAGTAGTAGTAATAATAAAAATAATGATAATAATAATAAAATACATCATGTGTTGCATCCATCTGTCTATTATGAACCAGTTACAAGAATACTGAAACACTCCAGTGACTCTTTTTGTACCATTTCTGAGCTGGCTGAGACAGAAGATCCCTGGAATACATTCAGGAAATCCAGATCTGATGAAAATGTCTGCCTATTTCCAAACTAGGGAGGTTTGTAAATGCATCCAAGCTTTTGGATGCTTAACCAAAACTGAACTTCTTTTGCAGTATGCCTGTTAAAGGCTGGTATGATGTGGAACTGTCATTGTGACATTCAGAAGCATGAAAAACTCAGCTGGTTTTACTGTAAAGTTTAAACTCAGCCCTTGTACATTGAAAAACTTCTGTTCCCGTTCTTGTTTACCCCTAACACCCAGAGGAAATTATACCTCCTGACATACGTAATGCCAACTAGGAGAGTTCCCCATCAAGGTGAAAGTGTTCCAGCAAAGTCTGTTTCAAAACCTAAACACAGTCCTTTTTTTTTTTTCCAAAGGAATGGCAAGGTAGACGGTAGCAGTGGAATACGAAAATAAGATTTACATAAAATGCTGAATGCTGAGTATTGCTAACCCACTGCCTCCCTTCTTTCTACAGACAGCTTTAACCTATTTTCACTTACTGACATTTTCAACATCAGCAGCGCTTGCAGTATTTGCATGAGTCAGATCATGGGTGGTCTTTGTCTTGTTCTCATTAACTGGAGGTCAGCAAGAACTCAGTGGTGCAGTTTGTAATTGAGATGAGTCCTTAGAGTAAGGGAGAAGCTGTTGAACATAAGAGAAGAGAGTACGAACAAAAGACAGCAAGTTCTCAAATAAAACAAGGAATGTGAAACAGTATTGTTTCCTGGAGTCTTGCATTGGTGCTGCTTCTAAACTGGAGTTGGAGTTCCTTGCACTCCCACACCTCTTCCAGGAGCATCCTGTGCACCACCTCCCCGTACCCTGGCACTTCAGAACCTCCCTGAAGGTCTGATAGGTTCCCACAGATCAGACAATCTGTTCATCTTAAATTCTTTCTTCCTGCTGTGGTCCTCTCTGCTTCCTTCTTCTCTGGTCCCCACCATGAGAGGCAGCCTGGGTCCCTCACACTTTTACACCCCTCAGCATCCTCTGCATGTCGATGAGTTAACATGTTTTGGGAAGACAGTCAGATATGAAATGGGAAAACTGAAATGCGTGAACACGTTAACATCTGCTGTAAATCTGTTTTTCCTAGAGACAATACTAAGACATTGGAAGCTGGTACCAGTACTAACTGCATGCTGGAGCTCCGTGACTTCCTTGCTTGCCTCTTTTGGCTTTCACCAAAATCATTTGCGTTCATCCCACTGACATTAAGATTATTGTCTGAGATTTTGGAATTGGTTTCACTTACTGAAATATAGAAGTATTAAGAAATGGGGGTTAGGGTTTAATTGCCTTCAGCCAGTGATTATTTCAGCATTTATAGGAGTAACAGAGACCTCATGAAGACTGAGTAAGACCATGGCTCCCACAAAGGCTCTTAATAGACTCTGCTATATATCGAGTTTGCAGGATCTTTCTTCTACCTCTTTCTTTAAAACAAATAATTTATATTTATATTCATTCTGGGTTTCTCAGGACGTTGTCTCTGTGGCTGACAGCTCAGCTTGGCCTCAGTGGTACCTCTTCAGTAGTGGCTCCAGGCTGGGTCCTGTTCCAGCTGGGCAGCCTGCAGGTCCCTCTAGAGCCCTAAAAGTGTTTTAAAGGGACTCATTCTCTTCCCAAAAGTGCCTGTGTGGCCAACCACCCCCTTCAAGTTCTGCTTCTACCAGTGCAAAATGGTTATCCTGTATTTTGTACATAGGTTTCTCTTCTTATAAATGATCAGGCAAGATGTGAAGCAGAAAGCTGGGCCTCTGGAGCAGAGGGTTACCTTGGTGGTAGTCTGTCCCTGGTTTCACTTCAAATGCCCTCAAATCACCCAGAAGGTTTTGAGGGAAAATTATCTTGGTTTCACAAGCCAGAGAGGGTGTGACATTTCTCTTCTTCACTGTCACGTTGTGAGGCGAGTTGAGTAACTCTTATCCAGTACTTTGGGAGTTAGAGTGGAAAGTATTCCTATAAATGTTTCCACGATATTTTTCCTTAATTAAACATTTCACTTCTCATACTAAGAAATTCCCTTGGCATTAAACAATAGAAAGAGCCTGAATGCAACTTTGGTTACGGGCAGAAGAATACTGTAAAAAAAGACAAGATTTGCTAACCTTTTTTTGTCAGTTGCCACTATTTTAACACAAGACGAAGGTGAGAGTGCTGAATGTCCCAGCAGCTCACCAGCAGGTTTGTATGTCAGCTGCCATCTCCGACTGTGGCAAACACATAATTCTGACATGTCCTGGGTGAGAAGGATGACATTTTAGTGAGATGGTGTTTCCCCTGCTTTCCCTTCTTGGTTTGCGATGTTCTTGGCGGGGCAGCCGAGTACAAACGCAGACGGATGAACACTAGATGGAGACAGATGCTCCTGCCATTGGGTGTAGGAGATTTCCTGTGGCGAGCTGACATTTCCTATCAAACAAGGAGCTAAGGCTAATGAGGTGCTGACTGTTCTGAAGCAGCAGGAGGATTTAAGCATTAGAGAGGTTTTACTCCCCCCACGTCATCTCAGACCTCAGCAAGCAGCTTTTTAAGGGCTAAATTTGAGCTTTGCTGTCATGTGAATGTCGTATTAGTTCATAGCAGAGATGCAGGGTATATGGGACGTTGCATAAATCATGCGGTTTCGAAGGGGTGGATCCAAGGAAAGGGCAACTTTCATTAATCTCTTTCTACTTTGTCTATGCTTGCGATCAGAGATCTTTGCTAAAACCAGAATTGTATTGTCTTTTGTCACCTACCTTCACTTTTCCATAATATATCCTGAAGATACGTACACAATGCAGCACTGGAAACAAACTGTATAAAAGAAGAGGTGGGTGAAAGGTTTGGTGTTGGGATGAGATAAACATTTGGAAGTGTAGAGCTTTTTCAGAATGTATCAAACTATCCACCTGCCTGAAGCTTTCAGCAGCCTTGTGGTTAAAAACCCCATGTGTAAACAAGGCACGATAGATGGAGGAATGCTAATAATTCTGAGTCAGAGATGTCCTTGTCCTCCAGATGACCATCCATGAACTGTTTGTTTTGAAATTCAGATCTGGCTTTGAATACAATAGTTAGTACTTGATTAAAAAAAAAAAGAAAAAAAAGAAACTAGCTACTATTAGAAACAAAAACCCAAGGACTTCTAAGCTCAAGGGGACGTCCAGTTTCCAGAAGAGTCCCAAAGGTTATGCTTGCTTTTTTTCTTCTTCTTTTTTTTTTATTTTAAAATTCATATCTGATTTTGATCATTGACAAAAAACTGTGAAAGAGAAAATGGCCTTGCCTGGAATTGCCCAAGAGCTGGCCCGTGGGAGGCAGCAGAGCCTGGTAAGTGAAAACAGGGATGCTGCAGGACATGAGCTAGTGTGAGCTAGCTGAGCAAGTGTGAGTGACTCACCACCACACCGGCACCCCCGGCCGCAGTCTTTCACCCTGAGGTCACTGGGAAGTAGCTGACACCTACATGAAAAAAAGGGAGGAATATTGCCAGGCAGCGATGTAAAGTGAATAGGTGTCCTCTGCCAGCTGATACCCTCTCTCACCCAAGGTCTTTGTGCCCATACCTGAGACTCAGCTCTGAGTTCTGCTCTGGCCATGATCAACAATGTGACTTTGAGGAAATCTTTTCATCAAGGTGAGCCTTTACTTGCCCAGAACAAGAAAAAAAAAGTAAAAAAAAAAAAGTCAGTTTTGCCTGAATCAAAGCGAAATAAAAACAGTATGGGGATTTCTCCCGAAGCAAATAAAATCTCATGAAATGTGGTAGACAAAGATGCACTTTATGATGACAGATAAGAAAAGGCCATACAACAGAGGGGAAGAATTCACAAAGTTGAATCTTTCTTTTGTAAATTATTTGTTTTTCCAGACATGTTATTTGATTTAATTTTTTATTTCTTTTTTTTCAGGAGGAAGGTAATGGCAAGAGTATGCATTTATGTAGGCATACCTGAGCCACAATATTTTGAAAGTCTGTCTTTACTTCACAAACAAGTGTAGATACAATAATCAACAGCTAAGAAGAAAATGATGCAATGGGGAACAGCTGTTGTTAGAACTGGTCACATCGTTAAAACCAGTATGTTTCATGGAAACAAGACCAATGAAGAAAAACACAGCCTGGTGGTAAATACATTACCCAGATATGATGGGGTTAAAGTCCATTCTCTGACTGATGTGAAAGCATTTGGGATGAAAAACTAAACTGAGGTCCAATTCAAACAAAATCAAAGACGAGAACAACTAATTTTTTTTTCAGAAATATGGGGAAGATTTTGCTGTCTTTCCACTGCAGAATGAAAACCAGTTTCTGCTATATAATTAGACATGATAACTTCTGAACAGCCCTGCATGTTTTTGACTTGCTTACCCCTTACCTTCCCCGTTCCCTGGCTTTACAAGCAAAGAAAGCATGGGGAAGCTGTCAAGAAAACACATTTATTCTTTGGAAGGAGCACTCCAGTCCACAGAAACACCTGCAGCTCAGCTCTGAATTTCATTCATGCACTCAGTAAATTACTTCTCTGGCACTTGTGTACTGAGGCAGGGTGCTCTGACAAAGAAACAGAATAAGAGAACTGCACTGAACGTAGAAGTAAATGCAGAATCAGAGGCTCTGAGGTAAAATCCTTCACCATTGATTAGTATCAGCAGAAGAAAAGTAAATGGAGCACTGACATTTTGAAAAAGCTGTTATGTTTGCCTCAATTTGGCTTTTTAGGCACTGAGAAAGATGTGATCTCTCCTGAGAAAAGGCTTCAAGAGAAAGTAGAAGGAAACCATTATTTTTTGCCTATATTATATAATTTTAGATAAGGTGCGGTGAGAGTTGTGGCCTGCATTTCTGATTTCAGAAAGGACAGGTTCATGTATGGGCAGTCACCTGCTTGTCCAATACTTAACCCCATAGAATATAATGTTTGTTATGACCATAGCTTCAAAAGCAGGGATTTATTCTATTAAATAAAGCATCCCGTCTTTTTTTTTCTTAAAAATGTATTGATAAACCTTTTTTTTTTTATGTAATAAGTCTCTTCCTTGGAAAATTGCATAAACCCAGCTGCACTGGCTTTAGCTCAAGGGATTAATTAGTTCCTATAGAGGCAGTTGAAAGTTTTTCGAAGTTTGTCTTAGACAAGTATTCAAAAGACTGATGCTTATTCAAAAGTTGTCCAAACTATGTGAACCTGCTTGGCACAGAAATACTGAAAGATTAAAACTGAGAGCCTTTCACTACATCCTGGAATGGTTGTCCTTCTTGTAGTGAGAGATACCTGATTGCTGCAAACACAGAGTTGGAGAATATTTGTTCACATTCCAGCATTTAGTTTGTCTGTAATTCTCTCCCTTGACTGTATTCACACAGAGAATCTTTTTTTTTTCTTTTTCGTGTCACTGTTTGAGAAATGTCAGTTCTTCACTTGTATCTATAACTGAAAAAGGGTGCTTAAGCACAAATAATTAATTTGCTTAGAAACTTTCAGCAATCTGGTCAGAAATCAAAATGTAGAGAACAGATCCCACCCCCCCTGAAAAATGAATGCTGGACAGGCAAAACCAGTATTCATGAAAATCCAAATACAGGCAAGACTACCAGAATTTGGATTATTATTGCTAAATACATATGCAGAAACTGAGCTTGCTGCAACAGGTTTTTTAACCTGTTACCCAAATAGTTTAAATATGCCAGATAATTTTTATTCTGTTTTTGCCAGCTTCGGTGATTCAGAACTACCTTAGCTCTTCTCTGAACCTGAGAGTATGAAGGGTTACTGACGATGGAGGTCTAAAGGGTGACTGACACTAAACTAAAGTATAGTTTCCCTAGATTTTAGATCGTGTTGCAGAACCCCATTCATTGGTCTTACGCTTTTGGGGTTTTCAAAGTAAATTCATATATTTAAAACTCATTATCTGTCTGCCAGTTTTACTGTGTCAGGAAGGTCCTTCTCTGATGTTACCGTACCGAGTCCTTAAAGAAACATGAGGGAAAAGTGTTGAGCCACAGCTCATCAGCTTTAATTGTGCCAGCACAGAAAGAGAGGGACCAGACATAAAGTTTCTTTACAGCACCTCAAAAGCAAAATAAGCCAGTGACCGTGGTGAAAATACTCAAATTTCTGTGGATTCAACTTATATAAGAAATTTGGACCACTTAATGGGCCAGTTCATAGAATCATAGAATCATAGAATTGTAGAATCATAGAATACCAGGTTGGAAGGGACCTCAGGGATCAGCTGGTCCAACCTTTCTTGGTAAAAGCACAGTCTAGACAAGATGGCCCAGCACCCTGCCCAGCTGAATCTTAAAAGTGTCCACCACTTCCCTGGGGAGATTATTTTAACGGCTGGTTGTTCTCAGTGTGAAAAACTTTCCTTTTGTGTCCAATCAGAATCTCCCCTGGAGTAACTTGTACCCATTACCACTTGTCTTTTCCATGTGACTCCTTGTAAAAAGGGAGTCTCCATCCCTTAAAGGGTGCAGCCACCATTTAAATACTGGTACGTGGTGATAAAGTGTCCCCTAGACCTTCTTTTCTCAAGGCTGAACAAACCCAGTTCTCTCAGCCTTTATTCAAATGGCAGCCTTCCCAGTCTTTGGTCATCTTGGTGGCCCTTCTCTGGACCCAGCCTGTCCACAGCTTTTTTGTCTAGCAGGGATCAAAACTGAACACAGTATTCCAGGTGTGGCCTGACAAGCCCTGAGTAGAGTCGGATAATGACTTCTTTATCTCTGCTGGTGATGTCCTTGTTGACACAACCCAGGATCCTGTTGGCTTTCATTGCCGCAGCAGCACACTGTTCCCTCACATTGAGCTTGTTGTCCACCAGAACCCCCAGATCCCTTTCCACAGAGGTGCTACCCAGCTGGGTAGATCCCAGCCTGAGCTGCACTCCTGGATTACGTTTTGCCAGGTGCAAGGCCAGTTGTTGGAGTCTTGAGGAAACCTTGTATGATGTTGCTGTTGTTTAGGAAAGAAGGTAGTGCTAGGGAAATACCATCTCTCAAAAGAGCAACCCCTCCATGGGCCAGGCATACTTTGTTGTCACGGAGGATACAGTGCTCCCTGTTTAAGGATGGTGGAACTGCGGCACTCTGCTTGTTTGCAGAGTGTCTAAGGAAATCACTGTCTCCCTGAATCTCAATGCCTTTTAGGACCAGTCCTGGGGTGATACACACAGACCCCTGCCTGGGACAGTGGCTAAACACATAAAGTGCAAGTAGGACAGAAAAAAGACAAATACGCAGGCTGTATAAGCTACATCAACACTTATTCATAAGTAAGTTTGTTTTTTCTTGCAGATTGCCCCCCTTTTAAGGTGCAGTTAGACACTTAAGTTATTTGGCAGAGAAAAGGGGGAGCATGATTTGTAAATCAGAGAACCTGCTTCCTCTCTCAAGCTGTGCGTCATTGCCTTGGGGGACTGTTACCGTAACCAAGCTCTAAACGAGTCAGTCCTGCTGTCTAGCCACAAAAGCTTTTTAATACAAACACTGCCGAACACTGCTCCTGAGCACGGCAGATGGCTGCAATCAGCTATTGACTGACTACTGTGTTTGTCTCATGGGCTGGCCAGTACTTTTGGTTGACAGTAGATATCTAGGCTATGAAGTAATGCTGTTGAGAAGAAGAATATAGACATGGAGATTGGTACTGTCTCACAGGAGTTTACTAATCCTTTTGCAGCACAGTCAGAGACAGCAGACATGAAATCAGCAGTAGGAGCAAGCTCTGGAAGATTTGGTTGTGATTAATCTTTCATGGGGGTTGAGTACCTTCCTGTAGCTCCTTTGCTTCTGTGTAGTTTTGATAAAAACTTCATAGACATGTTATAGTGTTCCCCAACAACCTGATAGGCTATTTCCAGCTCTAATAGCTTTAAACAAAATACCAGGCACCTTATCCAGTTTCCACTCAAACTTCCTTTGGAGCCAAGAGAAGTTTGTCTGAATGAGAACAAAGAATCTGAGTATCTTGCTCTCCTTATCTGGGGGCTGTCACCACCGGCACCTGTGAGTGACCGTAATGTCACTTATGGCAGATAGCTTAAGTTCAAAACTCCTCTCTCCTTCCAACTCCACTGCTTTTCCAATTAGGCCCTGCTCTCATTAACACACTGAGCTTTGCATTGCAAGGACATTGTGCAAACAGTGGCAGAGGAAACACAGGTTGCTCTGGTGGCAGCTGTGGAGATTTTCGCAGCACCCAACATAGCAGCAGCCCCCAGGCAGACACCACTTGGTGCTGGTTCAGCATTGCTCATTAGTACCAACCCAGATTTCTCTGTGTCCTCTCTACATGTATTTTGGTAGCTCCTGAAGGTGCCAGCTGGGATCCAGGCCCTGCTGTGTTGCAGCGAGGCACAAGGCCCCAGTCTTTATACAGCAGAGATTACTCTAATTTGCGGTTACTACCCATGTTTCCACTCACTGTATTTTTCTCAGTGACTGACTGAGTAGTTTAGTGCATTTGCTTTGTGTTGGAGTAGTTCAAGTGATGTAAACCTTTGCCTGATGGAAACTATCACCACTCCACAAAAGGTATACTTCTGTAACTTTTATAGGGAATAAAAGCCTTGTAACTAAGGTGCAGCTGTATTTCCATGCAAAGGCTCGTGTTCCATCTTGTGAAGAAATTAAAGCTGTCTGACTTACTCCAGTTTCACCTTGTTTCTAAAAGTAAGTTAGTCACTGAAGCAACTGAAGTAATATCACAGGATTTAGCTAAACAAAGAAGATTTATAAATAGTAAATGTTGAAAGCAATGTATTTCCAGGGAATATATTGTGTAACCTATGAATGCATCTTCTAGTTTAAATAATGGGCTTCCTGATGAAATGGAAGCCTGCCTTAGGCAACTCGTGAGCAGACAATAGCATTAGATCAAATAGATCAATAATTTGCCCAGCCACTGCAGAAAATTATTACAGACACAGGAAAGGGACAATATTATGTTTTCAGCTGGTTATATTTGTCTAACTTAATCATTAGACAATCATACTACTATTATACCTTTTTATATTGCTATTACACCTTTTTATACTACTATTATAAAATTATACTACTATACCACTATTATACTTCAATAAGAACAGCGTGTGCTCTTCTGGCTCCAACTATCCACTGAGGTAATCGTAATCTTGAGTACTTTGTGCAGCCGCCTGACCATGGAAGCAGAGACAGCGCAGACCCTCTTGCTCCAAATACAGGCTGTCCTTTTAATATGTTTACTGATCAACAGGTCACAGTTGACTACAATATATGCACCCCATGTATATGTATGCCACAAAAATAGTGAAAGTGTTGAAAGTAAGCTGTAAGGTTATTGATACAACAGTTTGTTCTTAAAAAAAATTGATGAAATGTGGAATCATTCATTAGAATGACTAATGGTGATAGTAGGAACAAAAAGTAGAGGATACTTGTTTGACCCAGCTTTTCCCAATTACCACTTTGCTCCCCTAAAGTCAATCTCACCTCCCTAAAATCTACTCCATTTTATGTTTTAGTTGTCATTTTTTGATTACTGTAGAAGCGCACAGCTATCACCACAGTGCTGTACAGACATCGTTTGATGTATTGAGTACGTAGGAACAAGAAGCCTCTTCCTGCCAGAAGTACCAGAGAAAAAATGAAATAAGTGAATTGCCTCACAGGTTAAGTGCTGTGCAATATATATCCAGCAGCTCCTTTGGGGTCTTGCCACTTGCACGGCACTTTGTGCAGGAAATGATAAGTGGGAGGAAGAAATTAAGAAAGGTGGCTAAATGTATGCAGAGTGAAGTATCAAAATTAGGGGTAACATTAAGAAGGAGGAAAATTGAGAAGAGAGGGTAAGGAAAAGAATGTGGTTTAGGGTGAAATGCTTTCGGGAAAGAAGGTTTTGAACAGTGAGCAAACGCTGTTTTATCCTGCTTTGCCCATTTCCATAATTAAATTTTCCTTCTGCTGGGATCCATCCACAAGTTAGGAGGAACTTCTGAGTTTCAGGCTAAGTTTTTAAGTCAGGAGAGGTAACAGCATGTTCTCAGCACGCCTCATCCTCTTCTGCCTTTTGCCTCATTAGCAACCAAATCTGTTAGAACACACCACTTAGGAGACCTTTTAACTTCTTAATGTATCCATTGACTTTCACGCAGATATTTCCCATGCAGAAACCATGCCAGAGAGATTTCTGAAAAATCTCCATCTGTCGTATGACATGCTGAACGCCACGAAGTAGCTAAATCCCTTCTCCAGTCTGACTTGCCAGTGAGATGACTCTGCAGACAAGATGTGAAACTGTGTGGGCTGGATTTTTCCTGCAGGCACATTTCCACTAAAAGGCAGTTGCTTTCAGATGAACATGGGTCCATGGGGTGGCAGAGAGTCTGTTTCTCCTTGAATCTTTGTCTTTGGACTGTCGGTGACCTGGCTTCACACTGGGCAGTCTGATAGGAGATGACTTTTTCCCCTAGGGGAAATGTTTTAGAAGATGAACTGGAAAAGTCAACAGTGGCAAGGCAAATTTCCCTGAATAGGAGCAATTATTCTTCAGGAGAAAACTGCCTCTCAATACTTGTTTGCCCATCAGCTGGTAAAAGAGGACTCTGAGCCAGATCAAGGACTCTGGAGTGCTACTACTAGTAATTGGTAGTCACGTAATCTCCCAGTGACAAAACCGGTGAAACACAGCTGCCCTGTGTCTTTGAAATGTGGGTAAGATATTATCTTTGAAAGGTGGTACCAAGCAGATGTTAAAAGGGGTCTATCAGATGATTTGGTCAGTGAAAAATCACATCACTGACACAATTTAAACCAGATTTTCGCTTGCCTAACTGAAGGTAGGCAGGTTTGAAAATGTTGGCCTGGATACTGTCAAGTTCTGCGTATTAAAGACTGTGTGAGATACAGAAAACACTCAATATCTGCTGCTATTGTGCAGATGATTGCCAGAAAACCCAAGCACAAATATAACCTTGTATCACACATTTTAACATGTCCTATTCTTTCCTTCTCCAGCTGGGTGGTTGTCTCACACATATGCCAAGAAATGAAGTACAGTATGTACTGTACCTGTAGTTTATGCATCTATTATTTGTGCAGATTTTTTCCGGGAGTAGATCATTTTGGGCAGGAATTGGTTGCCAGCTAGGAAAGGAGAGAAGTAAAAACAAAATAATGTCCTTTAGAGTGGGTGGTACTAGTAAGCAGAACATTATTGGTCTGTGCAGGCAGCAGGATCTGGGTTTCGTGGTGTTACTGACATCTTCTCTGAGCATGGTAATAGAGGAGAACTGTTATGGGAGCCACAAGTCCAGCATGCAATTAGGGTTAGGTGAAGGGATTGAGTAATCCTGCAATGGTTGCTTTTATATAACTTGTAAGACCGTGCCCAGGGAACAGAGATGTAACTTAATACCACAGCAGAAGCTCTTAACACTGTGACTGCCAAGGGTCAATTGCTATTCCCATTAAAAACCTTGTTTTGCAGCTAATTTAGAACCCAGACACTTTAATTCACAGCAGGCTAAAGCTTGGCATGCACGCTATTTTTTTTTTCCACTTTGAAAACTTAAATTAATTAGATAAAAATAAAAATAGAATGTAATTATAACTATTGTTATCATTAATTTAGATCCAGACCATTCAAAACAGTGAAAGGAACTTGATGGTTTTGGATTTGTATTTTCTTCACTTAACACAGGTTCAGTTTATATCTCAAAGCGTACATTAAGTGAGTCACTGTACTGGAAGCCTTCTCCTTTGCAGTCTGTCTACTGTTCTGCTTAATGTACATTTAATTTACATCCCATTAATTTATATTTAATCTGATACATTAGTTCTGGTTCTCAATACCTAATAATGGAACATTTGAAGGAAGCTTGAAATTATTTTGCTTTATAAGACTGATCTTTTCTTTCTTGTTCTACAGAGTATTTTCCATGCAGGTTATTTTTTTAGCAGTGTTAACCATTACTCTGAAGCGAGATTTTTCATTTTTTAATTGTCATCTACCTAGAGATTTTTGCTATAGTACATGGAAAGACTTACTTTGAGCCCAGCTGAATTTCTGTTTATAAATTACTTTATTACTTTATCATCTACCTCTGTGGCATCTAACCAACAGTAAAAAAAGAAACTTTCCTGAACTTGGCAATCTTGTGTAAAGCAAGAAAGACCCTAACACACATCAGAGGGTTTGTTTGATTAAGATGATAGGACTGGATACATTAGATAATGACTTAATTCAATCACATTACACCCAGATTACACCTATGGTCCTGAGCAAAACTGCATGACTGCAGGGGAGGTTTATGGGGTGGTGTGCTCCACAGCTCGTCCCCAAAGGAAGGCTGTAATATTCTGTGGGAAGGCAACACGTACCTCATGATAACAGATCCACCACAGCGTAATACCGTGGGAGCTGGAAGCCATAGTTATAATCTATCTCTACCCCCATTGCACCATTTGGGAAGATCAGGTATAGTCAAAGCCTGAGCATAGGGATGCTGTGTGCTGCTCTACTCAAAATAGCCACGAACCTGGCCACAGAACATAGACCAAGGACATGTCTTATTAATCCTATTTTTCACTAATCTATGGAACTGCATAGAAAACACTTGAAAAACATGGAAATGCAAAAATTCATCAGTCTACCACAAAGAAGTAAAACTGTTCTCTCCTTTCTTGGATAGCCTCATTGGGTTCAGCAGCACTTTTTTCAGAAGAAATACCTGGGTCTCTGGACCCTGGTCTCTCTGTGGCTGTGGTTCTAAGATGGGGTTGTAAGTTAGAGAAAATAATTGTACATAGAATGTTTCAGCTGAGTTGGGATGGCTAATTTTATTGTCAGTTTTAGCTCTTGTCCTTGAGAGTTATTAAAAACAGAATGAGCTTTGTAAACATGACTACTGAACATCACAGTATGCAGGGGGAGATTACGTGATGATGGAGGGTTATCCCAAATCAGATTATGGAGGTTTCATGTTTATATGAGTTGCATAAATTTATAACCTTTATCTTCACAAAAACCCCCATGTACAGGATTATTTATAGGATTATTTTGCTTTCTAATGTACTTCTGTAACAGTGTTGTATTATATCCTTCCATACCTTTGCAAAATGTTTTATTAATCTGCTATTTCTTATTGCAATTATTTAACTGCTGTGCATGTTTACACTTACTATTTCCTTGAATTTACAGAAAATGGAAAACCATTCATAACACAAGAAACAGGCTTTCAGTGCTAGGTGGAAAATAGCAAGGGGAGAAGTGAAGAAAATTAGTCAAAACCTGTTGTAATCTTTTGGCCCCAGGAGACATTTAATTTGGTTTTTTGTTCCTATTCCAATGTATTATAACATTATTGGAGTTGACTTCATAGGTCAAGTGTCACTAAGAAACTGCATATTTTATTTAGCATTATGGGTTTCAAACCTTCCAGAGAGTCAATATTTATCAGGGACACTTCATTTAATATTTTTGTTTTCTACATAGCCTCATCCACACTCTAAAATTGAGAACTTAGTCAGTGGTCCACTGAGTTTACCTCTATCTGTAACAGTGTGTACCGATTCAAACTGCCGGCTGCCAAAAGCAAGACAGAGCTTGTTAATTTATTATTAAATGTCATGGTTTTGCAGTTATTGGACTACCCATAACCAAATTCAAGTTTTGGTGGTGGTTTTGCTGCTATTGTGGGACTTTCAGACTAGGAAACGAAGAATTTGCATGTGTTTTTTTAATATGCATTATTAAGAAAAAAAATTTGAAGCTATTCCATCTGTTTCATGACTTTAATCAGGTGCATTCTCTTTCTTTTCTCAGTCAGAGAAGTAGCAATGATACTTTCTTTAAATCTACCATAATTTTGATAGTATTCATTTTTTAGGAGTAGCAAAATCTTTTTAGAAAGAACAAGCATTTAATTTCAGCAGCATTCTGATTTGCCTTCATATTGGTTTTCATTAGCTGTTCCATTTCTTGGTTTTAAGTTGCATTAAAAATGCCAGAAAAATCCAAGATAGAACCTAGTCCTGAGATTTCCAAGTGACCAGATGGAAGAAGTAGAAATCTCACCAAAATGCCTGTCCATTGCCCAACCAATTTCACAGGGTAGCTCTTGCCAATACTAACCCAAACCCAGCTGAAATTCCATCTGAAGTCTTTGAAGTTCTCCTGGAAAAGTAATTAAAAAGAGTGACTTGTTAATCACTCATTAACTTACAAGTAACTACTTGAAACCTTATATTGTCACTTGGTTGAACTGTCAATAGGGCTGTTTCCATTTTCCTTGACGTTAGTGTTTTGACATTTGGGATTCTCAGAACCCAACATCAAGATCTAAATATAAATAACTGCTTTTTTTTCTCCTGGTGAAACAGCCATGTACTTTTTCCATAATTGACTTCATGATGTTCAGACTTAAAACATTTGGAGTTCAGCAACTGCATGTCAGAGCTATCTTTGATTGTGCAATGGCAGAACAGCAAGGGCTTTTAGGAGATGGGCACAGCAAAGAAGCAGGGGAAGCAAAGCCAATTTGGAGTTTCCCTCATTCAACCCTTTCATTGATGGTTTCTTTTAGTGACCAGCTGCCCAAAGAATAGAGAAAGTCATTGTTATGAGGAGCCATAAGTTTTAAGAGCCCTTTTTTTTGGCTTTGTTTTTAATAGATGTTATCTGATACAACTCAAATATAAGAGGCAGGAAAAGAGGGTATAAGGATGAGTCATTAGGCAAATATGCCAGCCTTCCTGCCGATCAGAAGAATTCCTCTGAGGTCAGCCACAGAAACCCTCCATCTGTATCAACAGCCCAAGAGAGAGCCAAGAGCACACGCAAAGGGCACCGGAAGGACCTGCAAATCAAGAATGGTTCCTTTTGAGACCTGCCAATACCTTCTGACACAAAACACCGTGTAGAAGGGGGTCCACAACTGGTGACAGCAGTTGTTAGGGGCAGCACCTTTCATATGAAGCATTGAAGGGAGCAGAAATGCTGAGCAGATGTGATGGTGGTTTTCAAAATATGGGAAGTTATAGAAAAAGCATGTGGTCTCTTCTGTTTGGCCTTTTTCATAATACAAGAAAGATGGTGTGCCAATGAAGTCAAAAGGCAGCAGATGTGAAACAAATGGAAATATTTTCAGAGCTCCTGATTAGCTTGAGGAATTCACTGTCACTACACACCACTGAGGTCAACAGCTTAAACCCAGGCAAATGAGAAAAAAGTGAAAACCCTGGTAGCTACTCTCACGTCTAGCTCAGGGGTTCCTCATTCTGCAGAGTGCATCTGCTCTGCTTACTATTTGAACAGCCAATTGGATAAGATGTTCCTTGTAATATAGACTCGTAGAATCTAGTTGGAGGTCTGTAACAAGTGGTGTTCCCCAGGGGTCAGTACTGGGTCCAGTCCTGTTCAATATATTCATCAACGACCTGGATGAAGGGATAGAGTGTATCATCAGCAAGTTTGCTGATGACACAAAACTGGGAGGGATGGCTGACACGCCAGAAGGCTGTGCTGCCATTCAGCATGACCTGGACAGGCTGGAGCACTGGGCAGAGAGAAACCTTATGAAATTCTATAAGGGCAAGTGTAGGGTACTGCATCTGGGGAGGAATAACCCCATGCATCAGTACAGGTTGGGGCCTGACCTGCTGGAGGGCAGCTCTGTGGAAAGGGACCTGGGAGTCCTGGTGACCAACAGGATGACTATGAGCCAGCAATGTGCCCTGATGGCCAAGAAGGCCAATGGCATCCTGGCATGCATCATGAAGAATGTGGCCAGCAGGTGGAGGGAGGTCATCCTCCCCCTCTACTCTGCCCTGGTGAGGCGGCATCTGGAGTATTGTGTCCAGTTCTGCGCTCCCCGGTTCAAGAAGGACAGGGAACTGCTGGAGAGAGTCCAGCAAAGGGATACTAAGATGATTAGGAGACTGGAGCATCTTTCTTATGAGGAAAGGCTGAGGGACTTGGGTCTTTTTAGTCCAGAAAAAAGAAGACTGAGGAAGGACCTTATTAACGCTTACAAATACTTTAAGGGAGGGTGCCAGGGGGATGGGAACAATCTTTTTTCAGTGATGCCATGATAAGACGTGAGGTAGTGGGCACAAACTTGAACATAGGAAGTTCCATCTTAACATGAGGAAGAACTTCTTTACTTTGAGGGTGGCAGAGCACTGGAACAGGCTGCCCAGAGAGGTTGTGGAGTCTCCCACTCAGGAGACATTCAAAACCCACCTGGACGCTGTCCTGTGCAACCTGCTGTAGGTGAACCTGCTCTGGCAGGGGGGTTGGACCAGATGATCTGCAGAGGTCCCTTCCAACCCTGATCATTCTGTGATTCTGTGATAAGTAAGCACAGTCATGCTTGCAGAATGGGATCTTCAAGCAGGATTAAAAACTCACTTTAAAAATTCTTATAAAAATGACAAAATTATCTCTGACAACTAATTTCAGCACTTTGCCACCAAACATTCATTGGAGATTGCTGTTGGAAACTTTATTCTGATTTCCTAGGGCAGCCCTTGTCTTCCTGTGCTGTTGGATTTCAGGTAGAGAAGTGCTTCTGCTGCCCCTTGCGTGACTCTAGATTAACAGGCTGGCTAACTGTACAGACATTTACCAAAATCTTAAGAAAAAACAAGAGCTGAAATTTATGTTTAATGTTCCAGCTGTCTGCAGATTGAAGAATAAAGTAAAAATTTAAATGAGCTCACCAAAAATAATGAAGTCTGGCTGAAAACCAGCTGGGCAAGAACAGAGTTTAAAATCTGGAGTTACTCTGAGTACTGAATCTGATTCCAGTAAAGCTTTAGTACCATTCCAGCAAAAATCCAATTTCCCTGCTGTTGTTTTCTCTGGGAACTACTTTTTAAAACCAGTTGTACCCATGCCATCCCTTCCAGAAAATGGTTTGAAGTGGATATAAATAAGGACAAGATTGTGACCACCATTTTCCCTTTTGAATGTCCTGCTAATTGGTGCAGGCTTTATGGACACAAGAAACAGTTGATGCCCCTCCCAACTGTTTTTATTTATCCAAGAACTCATATCAAAGGAAATGAAAACAAGTACTAGTGTCTAAAAACTAATCTAAATAACACCCGTCTACAAAACACAACAACAGGGGGTTGTGTTTCGGTCAAATCTGGGCCTCCAGATAGCAGTAGGCACTGCCCTAAGATTAGGCATGTTTCTTTGAGACACTGTTTACCACTGAAATTTCCCATTGGAGGCTTTTGTTCCATCAGAAGGACCTTTACTAGTTTGTTGTAAAAGGAGCTGATAGCAGAGATCCTTCCAAAGCAGGTAACACTGAACGATGCTAGAATCGATGCAGAAGGAGCACAGGTGCTGATTTACCTGAAATGTTTGGTATCAGTCTGAAATGAAGGATATGTATGAACAAACAGGTGAGTTCTGTGCAGTTTATTTATGTACCGGAATAACTTGACTAGGACGAAGCTGAATGTCAAATGCACAGTGCACTGAAAACATTTGGATACATCAGAAGTGCTAAAAACATTCTGCATGTAAAAGCCCAGGTTTACCTATGCAGAAGAGAAAGTTCTTTGTAAAGCAAGTTGATGCAACAGATACTTTGTCAAGTGGATCCCTTAGCTAAAATTGAGCAACAGATTGGTCTGAAGAAAGTCTCATTAACATAATAAAGAACTCATTTTTGATGTCCACAGTACACAAAACTGCAGTATTGTCCTGGTTTGAGGTAAAACAGAACCAGTTCCCATCCGTCACCGAGTCCAGCCTGGTGTCGTGATTGTTATCTCGGGAGCTTGATGCGGTTTTGTATATATTTTTNTTCATTTTTGATGTCCACAGTACACGAAACTGCAGTATATACCCCCCAATAACTGCAAATTAACATATTGTCCAGTAGAGACTACAGGGTGATATAAAGCGTTCCAATAAATTGTGAAAATGATAGCAGACATAAAAGTGCATTAAACAGAAAAGCAAGAAAAGAAGAAGGGAAAAGTCTTCTTTTTTAATGTTAAGATCTGAGAACCAAAGGAGCAGTGTAATAAAACCTTCAGTAATAACAATCAATGAAATTTTTGTGAAAAACCATTTGACATGTTGTAGGTCAGAGGACAAAGCCAACACAGAGTGCAGGAAAAGAAATGCCCGACCTGTGACAATAAAAGAATGTTGTTACAGTTTGTAAAGCAAGAACAAATTGGAGGTGGAATAAATTAGGCACACTGGAAGGGAAGGAAACCTTACAGAGCAAATGGCTTTGAAATACCGAATTATTGTGACTGTCACCAAGTCAAAGAAAAGGTGATGTGGAGAAGTTGCATAGCCAGTGCAGCAGTGGGAGTCGTCCTTCTGAAAGCACACTCAGATATGAGCTCACTAGAGAATTCATTTTATTCCAAACTAAATGAACGCCTAGTACAACATAAAAGACTATGAAAATGAAGCCCTTTTGATAAATCACCAGCGCATGTTGTTGGTAGATTAGACCATATGCTCAGATGAAGGAAAAACATTGCCCAGAACTATTTAAATTGCTACCATTACATCAGCCCCAAATTATAAAAATAGCAGAGAACTTTTTACAGATAAAGTGACTCTTAATTCAGCAGAAGGAAATGGATTGCACAAAAACATTATTGCAACAGAAAACAGGCTTTTATTTCCCCCCCAAGGTCTCGGGATATTAGCAGGGGCTTAGTGAATGCAATCACAGAACAAAAATGCAAGCAATACGTTTGCCAGGAAGCATCCCATTGACATTGCTACCAAATTTGGACATGGCCTTGGAGCAACAAATAAAAAGGAAATATCATTATTAAAAAGAAAATGTATGAGAATATGCAACTTACTAGAGCCATTGAAAAAACTCAAAACCTTACAAAATGGTCACAAAACATGAGAAATCAAAGGTTGGTTTTGACACGTACACGCCAACATTTTAGAGAAAGAGATGCTGTTTTAAACAGAGAGGCAGTCATGGGACAAAAATCAAATGATACTACATTTGAATACAGCAGAGAGATATTTTTCAACTTGATTTTTGGCACATTTTCCACAGAGAAGTGAAACTCTCAGCTTTGTTAAAATGAAGATCTACAGAGATGGTGTCATTGTCTTTGGGAAAAATGGGAAAGACCAGAAGAATTGGCAAGTTTCTGAGCTATTCTAATGAACATTATGGACTACGGGTTACAAGATTTAGAATGAAAACAGTCCAACAATTTTCAAAAAAACTATTTTTCACAGCCATTTTATATTTCTTTTTTCATAAATTAGCCAATGATATTTTAAACATGGTTTACATTTTTCCTTTAAAAATCTTAATAATTTTAGAACATTAAATTATTTATTGAAAGGGTAGTTTTCATCTTGGAAAAATAATTTTTGGCTAGAAAAAATGTAAAAGAATTTCGGAGAAAATTTCAGGAGCTATGTAGACTAATATTTCATACAATGTTACAGGGAAGTAAAATGGGTCATTTAAGCAGCAGGATATTGGGAACAATGTTAAAACTGCTATTTTCCATGAAATATTCAAGGACTTCTAGCAGACAAACAAAAGGTACATTCTGTTCCCAAAGTAGCGCTCTGTTCCCAAAGTTTCAATAGTCAAATCATCACTCTGTGATTACTTCTTCTCCCACCTCTGGTCTGCATTCTCAACATGGATCATATGCTCTGAGACACGATTTGATCCTTATGAATTTACACAACATCTGTCACAGAAAACCTCCAATGTTAAGTGTAATCTGAAAACACCGGAGCAATAAAGAGTGGTAAAAACACCTTTTAATGTGTATTTCTTCCATACGCTATATGGCAGGTGTGCCATGATAAGCATTCAAATAACATATTTCCATTGGCTTGCATTGTGGTGGTGTTGTCCTCATGACAAATTTCTGAAATCCCTGTAGAATATGTAGAAAATAGCCAGTGCCTCAGTAAATAACTCAGTGTAAACACTTTCATTTGTGAAAAGCAGATGTGTTTCTCACAACTGGCATTGCAGAAGAATAACATCGGACACCTAGCCATGAAGCGGAATTTCTTCAGGATTTATCAAGGCAACTGGAGAGAAGTAGCTTTTAGGGGACAATGGCAGAGTGGGCAGCAAGATGCGATCGCAGGAGAAAACAGGCATTTCACTGCATTTTTTGCAGGGCCCATGTGCGGAAAGCAATTTGAGGAGGATGAGCTTCAGGATAGCGAGAGGCAAAAGGCTGGGTCCTGCTCTTTTCATTGCCAGTGAGAGAACAGAAAATAGCCAAAAGCAATTGAAAATAATTATGTTAATACCCAGCAAACCTTGAAAGCTTTTTGTAGTCTAGTATTTATCTAAAGAATAATCCCATTTGCTTTGTCGTTTTGGCTTCTCTGCCAAGTTTAGCTGAAGCCAGTCCAGAAAAGACAGGGAAGCTCATATCTAGTACTTCTAGCTGTCTTTCTTGAAGATGAAAGAGAAAAAAAAAAAAAAAAAGCGAAGTTCTGTCATCAAGAAAGGAGCTTCTTTATTTATAGACTTGTTTGTTTGTTCCACAGGTGCTACTCAGTGTAGCCATGTCTCATCATCAGAAAAAAATACAAGAAAGCAAAAAAAGGACTCCTACTGAAGGAAATAATATTTTTTTTTCCTCTCAGTAGGCGATTTTCTCTGAGGTCAGCCAGGTATGTGGGACTTTTTGTTTTTCCCACAGTACTGTGATTTGCTTCACGTTGACAGGAAATGTTAACTTTTGTAGCAGGAATATCACTTGCTTTGGAAATTGTAGTATAACTAGTGCCCTGAATCAGATTTTGCTTGAATTGGTGTAAATCTGGAATAATCGCAGAAATAAAAGGCAGAAAATAATTACAGAGAAAAACATTTTTGCTACAAGTCTGAAGTCTCTCCTCATCATTTGTTAATTATGTGTGGTAGTTATGCCATATGCAGTAACCTGAGATATAATTCAAGAGCAAATAGTACTTTTTCAAGAGCAAATAGTACTTTTTAAACCATGCATAGGGACTTCGTTTCCTAGTCTTGATAGTAGAGAGGGTCTAAAATATTCACCATCTCCCTAACCTAAATGCATATTTAAAATACAGGGTCTATAAATATCAGTAAGTAATCATGTCCAAAAAGAGCAAAATACTAGCACGAGGTTTACGAGGACTGGATAAAGAATTTGTAGAGTAGAAAGCTGATGCTTTTCCAGAACCAGCCAGCTACTGTGTGTCCTTGATATCTGTCTGTCCAGCACCATTTATAAGAAAAGCTGCAGTCTCATCTTCAAGCCTTTTAGTGGGAATGTGTCAAGAAAAATTCTCAGGTCTTCCAGCCACACAATGTTCTGAAAAGATCTTTCCTGGCAGTCTGGAAACACAAACAGGAAAGAATTTATGAGAGAATGGGATAGTTGCTGGTTTGTTTTCTTTTAAATTCTCTTTACTGCACATGTCCAGTTTCCAATGTGTGAAGCCAGCACCAGACAATAGAGGAGCTACTTTACTCTACAGAAACAGAAAGAAAAGATCCCAGGTGCTAAAATGGGCATAATGGAAACCAGAAACATTCACGTTGTTTTCCAGATGTGGTACTTTCTCTAGCAGATATGGCATCCCCACCAGAGCAAACAGATAAATTGTAAAATCAAGACCTTTAGGTTGCTGCACGTGGTGGTCGTGCATTTTCTTCCACACGTTACGCTGGTCATTACTTTCATTCCACACAGTCATTATTTTCATTACACATTGTAGTTTTTTTCCAGGGTGGCTAGGCAAGGTGTTATTTGGGACACATTATCATACGTTTGACATATTTTTCGTTAGTCATTTGAAGAGATCAGTAAAGATCAGTAATTTGGAAGGCATATTTTTACTGTGAAAATAAAAGAAGATAACCCATGCATGGCAAAAGCACGTTCAAAACTGCCTTGGACTTCTCCACTCTACCTTCAAGCCCCCTATCTCAGATGCTTTTACCCCTCCTTGAGCCTTCTTGGAAGCCCCTCTTCTCCCTTTGTCCTTCCTGTAAGCAAGGTAGCTTTTCTCTGCAAGTTCCCAGCAGGTGATTTATTTTTTGGCACAATTCCTGCCACTGATTTCACTCGACAGCTATTCTGCACTCTGGCTGCAGACACAATGGGCATGCCTCAAGTGAATTTAAACTTGTAATGGCTCCTGAAGCACCTGGGGCTTAATCAGTTCCCGAGTTGAAGACCTCAAGAGGACAGAGCATATTAAAGAATCATCTCAAGATGTCTATTGCTGTGGTCCTCAGCCTAGGGCTGGACAAATCCTGTGTGTGAAGCTCTCCTGAAACAGAAAGACAGTTTTCTGTGCAAGGCAATCCCCCACAAAACCCTAGGAATTTATCACCACAGTCATTAATGTCTTTGGGATACAAGAAAAACTCTTCTCCTTGTTCTGTACAGTTCTCAACATCCAGGTAGCTTTATGAGACTATTTTTCCTTTTTGTGGGAGGCTACAGTCTACAGAGGGAATTTAATATAATGCTTTCATGTTTTTACTAATAAAAACAAAATACTGAAGCAGACCTTCCTCCATTCTTCCTCACTCAGGTTTTTTTATACTTAAATGCCAAGGTGAACATGTCTGAGATCAGGTTATTTTGTTGTTGTCATTAATTGACCATCACTTCATTTTGTCTATAACCCCTGTCTAATTTGTTTCTGTCCCAACTGTGCTCACCAGTCAGACACTTGTTGTTAACAGAGTCTTCTCAGCCAACACAAGCAGAGGTGTGCAAGGTCACATTTAATATGCCTGCCCTGGTCTGCTTCTCATTACCCAGGAAAAGGAGCTCAGGATAACTTCTCTGTGATGCACCCCAACAGGAACTGGATACATATTTATACTTCAGCTCACGGTCTTAATTTCACCATGTTAAATATATTGTGTTAGTGCTCATTCCCTGAGGACATGTTAAGTTGCCCTCCAACGTTTCAAACTGCTGTTCACGATTACATAAAGTTCATACTTCCAGATACTTCTGGGGTTTTTTTTATATGTATTCAGTGTAATTAGCCCAAAGAAAAAGAGTGAAAATACGCCTCTGGAGAGCTCACAGCAGTTATACCAGAGATGATTTTGGGCCCAATTTCTCCAGGGAAAAGCGGTGATCAGCAGACAAAGAGTGTGCTCCATGTACGAATTCTTTGATGTTTCACTGCACAGTCTGGCTGTATGGTCCAGAATGCAATTCCTATTTAAAGACCAATACCAAATCCTATTCTGTTCTATGAAAAAGGTGAGGTTTTTTGCAAAACATTCCTGAAATCCAGAGACATTAGTGGAAAACAACAGCAATTTAAGGATTTATGTAGCAGTCATGCATACGCAATATATATACACAAAATACCATGCATATATTCTGAGATAGACAGACTGCTTTTTACTTTAAAATAATCTCTCTGACACTTTTGACATGCCAGAATGTTAAAAAGTGTTGTTATTTTCTGATGAGCAGGGGAAAGTAGTAAAGAGATGCAATGCCCTTCTCCTCACTGTCAATCCCATTTATTTTGTGCACAAGGTAGAAAGAAACCTGTTTTCAGAAAATGATAACGGCTTTGCAATAGAGTTCAGCTGCCAGGCATGCTTACCGGCTGAAAAGAGTTTTCAGTCCATTTGGTGCAACAATAATAGTCAAAGTTAGGGAACCATTTTTCTCCCTCCTAAATATGTCCTAGCACCAGCATGATTTTAACAAGACAGTTCTTCGTTTTTATTTCTTTCACTCATTCCTTGGGTTTGTTGCCAAGAGCAACACAAAGAATGCACCAGGGTGTCATAATAATCCTCCATTAAATCCCTAGTATTTAAATTTTAATGCTATAATTCAACAGCTGACAAAAGCCCATTGAGCAGGTCTAAGGAGAGGAAAAGAGCTGGTCCCATTTTCTCAGGGGGTGATGCTATAGCAACATGGAATGAATTTGGGGTCAGGGAACAAGCTGTCTCCAAGCTTTGTTTGCATTTCCTGGCTAAAAGTAGAATCTGGTGTTATAAATTTTACCAAAATAAGTGGTTATTTGGAGCTGCATGAAGATCGTTCACTCTGTAAAAACCTTTGCCGTGTAAAAAAACGAGTGGGGACAACAAAACCAGCAGCCAGAAAGACAACAAACTAACAGGCTATTTTAGAAAGTGCCAACCTAAGAATTATTTCGCAGTCCCTCTTCCTTCTCCGGTTTCCCTACCTTCCAGCACAAACCCTGCACCAGGACTTGAAATGATGCAACACGCTAAATCCATTTTAAAGGAATAACACAAAGACAGCAAAGTCAATAACGGTGGAACAGAGACCTCTTATAATCATCAAAGACTTCGGGAAAGTCTGGTATGTCATTTGTTATGCTTAGCTGTCCCCACACTGAAGGCTTTTGTGCTCTGGGGAATGTTGTTTGGTGGAGACAAATGAATACACCTGGAAGACAATTGTCCATTGTGCGCAACGCTGCTCATCGGGTGCAGTGCAGCCCCCCGCCCCGCCGCTCTGCCCTCCCAAAGCCCTCCTCTTTGCACAGGGCCGAAGTCACGGTGTTTTCGAAGTTGGTTTTAGCTGGAATTCGAGCTCAGGGTGTCTGTAGGTAATACAGTATATTGGCAATTTCTGTGGTTTTCACCGTATTGTGAAGCATGGTGTCAAGAAGGCTGATGCATTCTTCTTCTCATTAAAAAGAAATCAGAGCTTCATTAGATAATAGTGATGTAATGAGATAGAAAAGATTAGAATTAATAAGATATACAATTTTCTCTGTGGAGATACAGATTCTGTCAGTGAAGAAAACTATCAATGTTTCATTGTATTTGAGATCATTGAGCTTCTTTCTCTGTTTTTCCACTTTGGAATCCATTGCTGACCACCTGCAGCCAGGCAGGTCCCCAGCTGCTCTGCTGCCAGAGCCTGCTGCAAGGACTTCTCAGGTCTAACACTTCTTGTTCAGGCTGTGAGCTCAGGGACACGTCGGCACAGGGAGTGCGGGTGTTAAGAGCCTGATGTAAGGTGGGTGGAGTGTGCCTGGTAGGTGAAGTGATGCAGCTGGGATGGATGAAGGAGTCATTGCTGTGACAGTAGGGTGGAGAAGTGAAAGATATATTTTTGATGCCTTTGAGAGGTGTGTGTGGAAAGGAAAGAGCAGAATGAGTAGGAACTAGCAAAGCAGCAGCCCGTCTTGCAGCTGGTATGTCTAATAGCTGCTCAGTCCTGCAAGTGGTGGTGGTGGGGTACAAGACACTCTGGAGGCTGCCTTGAACTGCAGTGCCTGTGCATCTTACTGATGGGGTGGCATTTTCTGTCTTTCATGCAGATCCCTCTGACAAGGATTTGTTGCACAGCAAAAGGGTTAGGAAGCCTTCCTCCTTCCACCCTCCCCCTCCAGAGCTCAGTAGCAAAGGCTTCTACAAGAAAAACAGGTCTACGTCATATCTTCTACATCTGTCTTCCTCTGCAACTCCCAACCTTTCCTTCTGCATGCTTCTGGGTGGGAGAAGCCACTGAGGAGCCAGTGAACCACTCCTCTCTTCAGTGTACTTCTGTGAGAAAACAGTATGTCCCTTATTTTGTTTGTCAACAAATTGTTTTTCCAGTCTTGTGTTTCAAACTTATATAGGCCAAACTGCCACTACAGGTGCTACACATATTGCATGTGACTGTTACTAGGCTGTCCATATAGTGCTTTTAGGAAGTTGTACGTCCATTTCTGATCTGCATAGTGTATGCATCCATTTTCTGTCCACTATTATACCAATTATTACACTGCTCATTCACAGTCCTTTAAAAACAGAGTACCTTGTGCCTGCATTTTCTTTCCCATGTCTGTGAATTGCTTTCTAGTTCAGTTTTGCTGTATCTAAGATGAACAGATTTTATGAAGATTCCATTCTTTCACCCTATAAAGAACTGTTTTTCAATAGAAAAGCTGTGAGCACTGGAGCCCCACTCCAAAAGAGTTCAGCTCACTTGACTTCGGGGTCTTTAGAGCAGGAATGATTCCTGTCAGCCTGCTAGATCTAAAAGGGAAGCAGTTCATGTGCAAACAGCTTTCCATCATTATCCTGGGAAGAATCCCACTGGGAGAATAAAGAGTAGCCATAGGAGAAAATTTTTGCAGTAATGGCATGTCATTCCCTTGACCCTCTGCTGAAGTGTTCACTTCTGTTATAGCTCAGGCAAGAAATATGACATTTTATTGTCTGAGATTTGCAGGCAAGCATTCCTGAATGGGGTGCAGTTCTCATTGGGTAATAATCTATGGGACCATCCAAGAGAAAATAAGAAACTTCACTGTCATAACTTTAAAGCCCGGCAAGCTATAAACTGTGAAGATCCTTTGTTAGATATTTTTATTTAATTTCCTTTGTGTGACTGAACTGATTTACATACAGAGCTTATTGGATTTATATACTGGCCACACTGATTCTGATTATGTGAAGCAATGAAGAACAGAGGCAGAGTCTTGGAAGGTTTGCCAAGGCTTTGGAGCAGCTTTTCTGTTCTGGAGTTGTGGATTCTGTGGATAAAATGGAAGTCTCTCAGCTTGAATTAGGGAGCTCCTGATCTTTTGCAGCAATCACCTGTTGCTCTGGAATTACCCCATCACGGTAGAAATGCTGCCATGATGTGACTGAACTGATGGCTTCCTCTGACAGCAAAGTTTATAGATATGCAAGAATACACTACCTGGGATTCGCTTCTGAGGCAATCCTTCACTGAACAGCATTTCACTCTTTAGGTGGAGATGCTGGTCTGCTAGTCTTGGTGCACATCGAGGTGCTTGGAGGAGAGGCGCGCTCAGGCCTCCAGCATGCCAAACACACATGTGCAAACTCATACTGAAAAAGGCAGCAATCACCCTTAGAAAAATGCTGCTTGGAGACTGCCTTATTTTACAGCACTGCTGTTGGCAATAGGTCTTAGAATCAGCAAAATAAATGGCTTCAGTATAAACCAAATCTACAAGTGTTGGAGAAGGAGAGCTGAAACTGAAACAGGATGGACCAAGATAAATCAACACTGAAAACGGGGCTCACTGCATTTATGACACTGGGTATGTCTATGCCGGTTTTGCACACCAGGATTTGTTATGGCCAGGCATACATCAGTCTTAGCCTAAAGGCACCTAATTTCAGCAGTACAATATTAGACTGGTGCTGAGCCGTAGCTGTAGAGCTGAGCTCTGAAACTGCAGTGGCTATATTTCAATCACCTCCACTTCCAGTGTGTGTAGGGTACAAACATCTTTTCACGCTAAAGAGAAGTCTGCTTCTCACTGTCTGTGGAAGTCCCTTTCCCATCCCCTGTTAGTTTGGCGCAAATCCCGTGTATTAATTTTAGTTCTGTTGAAGACCTACTTAATTGCGTTTGACTGTCTATCAGTCTCCTTTATACTTTTTGAAAGGCATCAAGTGACACTCAAGGCAGATTTGGCTAGGGAAATGAAGTTGCCATAGCTGTAAAAATTTTTCTGTGGCTTTGCCCATGAAATCTTATCAAGTAATTCACAGTGAGGATTTAAAAAAGAAATAAAAAGACCTGTTAGAACTAATAAAAAAGATGTAGGAGCACCTATTCCTCAATCGTATTAATAATTTCAGTGTAAAAGAATAGCGAGCTCAGTCTCACAGATGAGTATCTCTTGTGCAGGTAGATAAATATTAATAAGAACATATTAAAAATGGAGAAGTAGAAGACAAAAGAGAGTTCCTGGCCTAATGCTCTATCATATAGAAGGCGAGCATTAGGCCTCAGGGTTACTGTGACTGCAACACTGCTGATTTCTGTAAATGACAATGTCCAAGTGTTAAAAATTCTGCAATTGATGTACTAGAATGCAAAGGAAAAAATTCATATTATTCTTTGAACATTTTCTTCAGCGTTTACATACAGCTTCGGAAGAAAATGATGCATCTCTGAAGCATTTCCAAAACTCCTGTCACGGATCCATGATACTGCACACTTGGGCTGCCCCTATGATGTGTTAGTTCTGGGTCTAACTCTTCCCAAAGGTGTTCCCATCAAAAAACCTGATTTCCTTTTTTGAAAGACCCAATCTCTTTAAGATAAAACAAGTCTTAAGGAAGACAATGGATGGTATACATATAAAGAATATGATGCCCAGAATGAGGTCAGCATTGGAGTTCACAGTCAAGGGCTCTCATAATCTACCTAGGTGACTTCCTTCAAGTTTTCCATGGTCCATTACAGACGGTTATCGGAGAAAGGAATCATCTTGCTAACAAATGCCAAACAGAATCAAATCTGTGTTCACAAATACATCCTTGTGCTTTATCCTTTGTATTTCCTATTTCCACGACAAGCTGACTTATTTCTTTGGGCAGACAAGTGGGAAAACCTAGCTGGGAGGCAGAAAGTGTTCTCCTTTACACTGAAGGTGCTGCTGAAGCATGTGGATGTTCCTAAAGAAAGACTGTTCTTCTAAATTCATGTGAGAGTGGCTCTGTGCCCTGACCTCCCCCAGATTCCCAGGAAGAAATCTGACCTAGTCTAACGAATGGAGATCAGAAGGTATCAATACATTTCTGAATTAGTGAAAGCAAGGAAGCTGCTGAGGTTAGAGGCAGACATTTAGCTAGTGGCATACAATCAATAAACCTGTGGTGTTATCTTGCTCAGGAAGTCTAACCTACTCTTTAACACATGAACCAGCTGAGAAAAGTCAGTAGTGAGAGTGATTCAGGGTCTCTTAAAAATGCTAAAGGTGAAAAAGCTGGAAATTCATAGTCATTTAGCTTTCAGAACAGAAGACTGAGAGAAGACATGATAGAATCTTCAAACAAATTACAAGTTATTGCAGAGAAGAAAGGGATATTCAGTTCTCCATGCCACTGCTAGGTTGAAAAAAAGTCTGTGACTTTAAATGCAGCAAGGGAGCCGATACTGGAGATACAATGAATACTCTTACAGTAAGTGTAATGAGGAACTAAAACAGATTATCTGGGAAGTTTTGGGAATCTCCATTAGTAGTGGTCTCAGAGAAACCAATACTCAAAACATTTGCCAGCTGGGCCATAGGCATACCTGATCCTCCCTTGAGGCAGCAGGCTGGACCAGGTGATTTCTCTTCCTATGATTCCATGGTGTTGTGGGTTTTTTTAACCTCAGCGCTGAATGGGGGTTTATATGGTCTGTATTGTTTAATGGCAGGCATGTAGCTTAGAGTACCTCATGCCTTTATTCAAACAGCAGAGCTTTTGTCTAACCATTTTCTTACCAGAACTACTCTTCTGTCTTAACTCTGTTCCTTCCGCATAAGGCTGGAAAGAAAATTACAGTACTTTCAGCATCTTGGTGGTTACACAAATTTTTGCATTTCAGGAATAAATTTGGGACCTCCCCGTAGCCTGTGGATGTGAAATACATAATCCTGATCCACCTCCTAAGCCATCAGAGACCATTTTTCAGGGGAAATAGGTACACATTTTTCCCAACTAGAGAAGAATGATGGCAAAGGAACAGGGTATAAGATATCCCAAACAGGACAAGAAACATATTACCCCCTTTTATTCAGTTTGTTTGGAATCTGTTGGTGGCAACTGTGGCCAGTAAACAGCAATCTCCTGATGTTACTTATCTGTCAAAGTAAAGGAAAGTCATTTCCTGTGATGAAATCAACAGATGTGAGTCGCACCCTGGAAAATGAACCTCAGGTCAAACAAGTACTTCTTGAGAATGAGCAGTACAATAATTAAATCAAGAACAACTTAAATTACATTTCTGCTTCAACAAAGCTGGGATTTTTTTACCCTCTTCTCAGAGCCATTTGTTAGCTCACAGTCAGTTTCTGTGAAGAAGATGTGAAGTTTTTGCAGTATTAAAGTTATGTAGTATTTTGCTGTGAGTTTGGATGAGCACATGCAGCCATGTTAATGAAAGCTGATTTGGTTCCCTGTCTGTGTACTGAGAAGGGCAAACATGGACTCAAGTCACTCCTAACAATGACTACTTCAGTGTGGGTACAGAAAGTGCTCCCATATTTCCATCTGGGAAATCCTGGACTGGAATATATGCATGCATGCACTGCACAGATGGATAACGTAATCAGAAACAGTTTGGGGTTTATCAGACTAGATGAAAAGATTGACTCATGAGAGCATCTGTAGAGTCAGCTCACACCAGTGCTCTGGCCATGGGTCCAAGACCTCTGGACACACAGGAACCCATCGGGAGATACTGCTCTTGTCTGGTCTGGCAGCAGGACACTCTCGAGACCCTCTGGACAAATGACCACATCCCTTTTTCCCAAGTGCATCGTGTTTTGGGCTGGGTTAAAAGAGGGGACATGTCAGAGAAAACAGGATAGCTAGTTGCCCTAGACAAAGGAAAAAAAAAAAAAGGGTTCTGAATTCCTGCTTAGTTGAGTGTGTTTCAGCCTACACAGTAATTAGCTGTCACATGATTCAGGCCAAAAAAACCCTGTCCCTATGTTCACATCATTGCACAAATGTCCACATAAATCATGTATTCCTTCGTTTTCTTTGGAATACCATTTTAGAGGTCAATTAACTGTTTTTAAAGAGAACTGGTCAGAATAAACATTACCCCCTTAAATGGTGAGCGTCTTCATAACTATAGGCCTGAAACTGCCAAGTAATAATATAACATTGTCAGCTGAAAATGACAGTCTTCATATTCTTAATTTGTGACAGTAGTTCCCATTCTCCCCATCTTGTCTAGAGGCAGAAAAGAACTGGGGTCTTGCCCTCCCTTTGACTCATCTCAATTTGTAGAAGTACTGCAGGACCATAATACAAACCCTACTTAAGTTCAGTTGTAAGTAGCTTTATATTGAGAAAGTCATCGTGACAGTATGAACAAGCAAGTGAACCTGCCAGAAATCTAGGAGAGTCTGTTGCTGTGATGTTTCAACCTTTAAAGCCAAGTGATATATTTTCCTTCAGCTTGGTCAGTCCAAATATCAGGTTTTAGGAAGTATTCAGATTTTAGTTTTTCAGCTGCTGTCCAAGCTTTGCATGTTTATCCTTATATAGAGACAGATGGACCAATCACCTTCTGAAATGAAATTATGAAAGGAATAGTCATGCCAAGTCAGATTCCAAGGTTTAAGGTTTCTGGCTTGTTGGTGTTCTTTTTTTTTTTTTATAAATTATTTTCACACACAAGAAAAGATGAGCCGCACACAAGAGCTGTACTCTGCAGCTGGATCTGCTTCCAAGTCTGAATCTGAAGGTGGGATATGGACTCTGGATATTTTTAGCCACAAAAAATGTGAACCACAAAAGTATGTAAACTACACACATATATTTGCCTGTTCTTTTCAAAGGAATTCTCTTCATTGCAGTAAAAAAAATATTGCCCACAGAAAGTTGGCAGAGCAGTAGCCCATGTCCCAGCAGATGCCTATGGAATGTTCCTGACTGCTTTGCATGCTA
Source organism: Anarhynchus alexandrinus (assembly GCA_008711295.1). Taxonomy (NCBI): domain Eukaryota; kingdom Metazoa; phylum Chordata; class Aves; order Charadriiformes; family Charadriidae; genus Anarhynchus; species Anarhynchus alexandrinus. The sequence goes on from VUYV01000060.1 coordinate 4,028,295, forward strand.
AAATGTGCGGCTTTATAAATAGTGTTAAAATATTCAACTCTAGTTAAAAAAAAAAAAAAAAAGATATATTCCCCCAAAAGCACATGTAGTATGGACAATAAACAACATGCTAATAAATCAGCCATTCCCTAAATGCTTTTCTCATCTGCTGTTTTAAAAATGCAACCAGAGCGGGACCAGTTAGGTCAAACAGGACTATTTGTTAATTAAAGTAATATTTGGGGAGAGTGTGGTTGATGCAATATGGTGCTTACTCATCACCAATTTCATATCTAATTATGAGCATAGGTCTAGATTCAGGAAAGCACTTAGATGAACACATAAGCCAGTTTCTCTTCAAGACAGTGTATAAATACATGCTGTATTTTAGCTAAGTATCTGTGCCTGTTTTTTCCTATTAGCTAATTCTAATTACTACTTTCCTTAACACATAATTTATGTTCTTTGAATGGTTCTTCAAAGCATGCTTAGCTCTCCTAGACATGGAGACTTAAGCAGAATTCAGGCTGTTTGAGCACAGGCCAGAACGATCAACTTTAAGCGGGTACTTCACTCAAATGGGATTTTAAGGTATGCTTAAAGTTAATCATGTTCTTATATATCTGTCTGAAGGGCCAATTATTGTTTTGAACTAATTACCCATACAACTAATAGAGTTTTTCATTGCTTTTGTATCTTTCATCTGATAATCTAAAAATATGTTTTAAAGGTGTGTGAATTAAGCTCCTAAATATTCCTTTGAAATAAATTACTATTAACCTTGAATTCTTAATATTCTTAACAAGGAGTACATTAAATTCCCTTTCTCTCTAAGGAGTAGTAGCGATTGAATCTGTGTTTTCTCAAATTAGTTATTTGAAAGTATTCTACATTTGCTCTGAACTGGTTTAATCTTTGTCACACCACTTGATATTCTAGATCTTAAATTCAGCTACTTCCTAAACTAAATGGTTTGTTGAAGTCATACGGGATTTCTGCACCTCAATGCAATGCCTGCCCATCTTATGCAATTGTCAGTTGTGAACACTCATCCTCTTTCCAAGGCTGTTGTTACTCACCTCTTCTTCCCCCCTGTTCACGATTTGTATGTCACCATTTGTACAGATTTACCTATTAACTCTGAGCCAACAAGTCTGCTTCAGAAAATGGCTCCCTTTTTCCTTCTCTGGCTTCTTTCAGTTTGACATTTCTTTTTTTTTCAGACTGCATTCTGAATGGCTCAAGGTGAACTCAGGCATAGTCTAACTAAAACCAATCCTTTTTATCTTACCTCCAAACCCCTTTCCACTCCCATTTTCTATGGCTGCCAAGAACACCATTGTCCTTGTCATCCAAACACACAACCTTTGATTCTTCTTTTGACTTCTCTCATCAGACTCTGACAATAAGTAAACAGTCAGCCACACATAAACTATTTTGTCCATCTTTGAACAGGGTACAAATATCTTTTCTTGAAATTGAAAATTTTACATAGCTCTTTCCTGCTTATATTTTGAAAGCATCCCCTTTAGCCTTATGCTTAATTTAATAGCTCACTTTTAAGTAAAAGTCCTCATAAAATTATCTTTTTGTGTCACTGTTAAGAGTTTACTAAAACAGCAATTGTAACAATGATACCAATAACAGTGGAATCAATATAGAACAATTCCAAACCCATCTTCATAATTCCTTTTCTTCCTCTCACATTTCCCTTAATTATTATTATCTTTCACATAATAAGTATTTGTGAATAAAGATTGTTGAAAGTTCAGGTCAGGTACATTGTCTTTCTTTTCGTTCAGCAAAGTTGTGCTAACATGTGCGCATGTGAAAATACAAACAATATATGAAAGTCTTTGGCAGCGAGGTTTCAGTGGTTAGCGTCTTTCTTTGGAGCTGACTCCATGCCAAGGGAATTTGTCCTTGATGTGGAAACAGTTTTGTTGACTTCATAATGCTTCTTTGTTTTGGAGGGAAAAAAACCTTTTGAACTGGCTTTAAAAAATGTGTTGCAAAGATTCGTGAAAGAAATAGGGTTTTTTTTATTGTCAGATTGAGCAGGTCAAAAGGTGAAACTGCAACAATTTTGGGCTCTGATTGATAGACTTTGCTGTAGAATATCTGCCTGTGCGATTCCCCAGGGCTGCTCAGCTGAGAAAGCGTTGTGTGATCAAACCTGCTCTCAGTGGCAGGGGTAACGACAAGGGGTGTCATGGGATGGATGGTAACTCACTGCACTTTTATCTGTAATAATTCATTGGGTTTGTTTTGTTTGGTTTTTTTTTCTTAAATCCCCATTTCCTGAGAGGAAAAAGCCACAACCCAATTTGGACATAACCTTTCTTGAAATTAAATGCAAACTAAGTTTCATGATATTTTTCATGTATACCCTTTCTGTCCAAGGATATCAAAACAAAGTGAGTAGGAGATATTGCTGCTTCTCCTATAACGGAAGTCATTCTGGACTGAATATGTGAGTCACATTATTAAAGCTTCAGCATCCACTCCTCTGCAGTCCTAGTCCCACACAGAAAAGAAACCTTGACTGAGAGGTGAGGTTTCTGATACCAAATAAGGTACAAACCTTACTGATGCTTATGCCAGAAGCAGGGCTTTCATCAGATCTCTCTTTTGTGTGGCTTATCTGGTGTTTAGCTCACCACAGCCTCCCCCCAGTGAGCATTCATCTCTCTTCTACCTGTATATCAATATCTTTTTTTCAGGTCTGATGAGCTTGGTTGAAATTGGCTGATGGGTTCAAATGTAATTGGACTGAAACGTCTGACAGGCAGATATACACACAACACAATCTCCAAATCCTTAGTGTTTCAGGCAAGAAACCAGAGTAAATGAATATGAAATAAAATATCCACCCCACCCTGCCCCAAAAATTAAGGCATAAACTTAACAGTCTTCTGCAAGAAGTTTTTCCTCTGAAGAAGAAAAAAGCTCTGGCAAATCCTGGACACCCAGTAGGGGTTCTGATACTGCTCGTGATTTGATGTGGGTGTCCTTCCTTTCCAAATGAAATAGCTATCAGTACCCAGTTGTACAATATCCCCAGGCAGATAAAATATGGTCTTCAACAAATTACTCAAGCTAATCACCAAAGTTATAGATCATGATTGTCCCACATACAAAGTTATAGATCATGATTGTCCCATGTATATTTGCTCCACTACCTGCTGTTGATGTCAAATATCAACATAAATTACCGTAAACAGAGTTGTATAAATATCAGCATCCCTCTTTAGGCAGCATTAACTGTTATCTACCTTCTACTTTGGATCTTAAGACCCAGATAAAGGACTTTTATTTACTATTTAAAAATGGTAAACAAGTTTAAATTCTGAGCAATACTTAAACAATGAAAAACCATTAATTGCCCTAAGCTGCTATAAGCTAGAGTCTTTGAGCTGTTGCTCTGCCTCCATGCTCATCCTTATTAGGCTTGTGGCTGTTGTACACATATGAAAAACTGCTACGCAGTTTAACCATAAGACTCTTGAAAAACAAGGCTGTAGGGCATGAAGTTTGTTTCCCTCTGAAAGGTTCTCCTGTTTTTCTGCATTACATAAATACTGAAGAAAAAAATGAAAGACTTAAAACACAGGCCCTGTCATAAAAGCTTAACCAGCCAGGTGAAAACTTGTTCTAAAAGCAGGTCTCCTCAAAGAGATTTCAGATTTAGTTTGTCCAGGTTGTATAAACTATAGAAAAATAAAGCTGCCTTTCCATAATTTACTGGGTTGTAAGTATATTTTCATACTGTAATTTAGCAATTAAATATGTAAATTATCAAGGTCATAGTTGAACATGAAGCTTTGGCCTTTTGATGGCTCAGTTTATTGGCGTGTTACCAGTTCTGCTTTAGCACCATCATTTCCCCGGTCTGTGAGCTGGCACTAATTGCTTTTTGCTAAAATAGCAACTCCATTTGCTTTATGTGTTGCCAGTGCATTATAAGCTGCTCACTGATTCTTGAATTTCACTGTCCCAAAAGGCAGTAGAAGAAAAAAGCATGCTAGACCCTCAGTTCATTCCACTTGATACTCTACAAGCTGTATTTTGGCATTGCTCTGCTTCATATTATCCCATGCAGATGACTTGAGTGCACAGGGATTACAATCTGTTTATGTATCTGCATTAACATGTATTGCAGACCAACAGAGGAGAATCTGTAGAGCTAATTGGTGCTGAGGACCTGACATTCAAAACTATATAAATTTCAAGGTTTTTCAGACTTCAAACTAACCCTTGCCTGGTGCCAGGAACTTAAGGTTCGACTTGAGCTGGAGGGTGTCAGCTGTGGTCCGACTGTCCCACTGCAGGAGTAATCAAGTTCATTAATCCTTAACCAGCTCCATAATGCAAAGCAAAGCACAAGAAGCAAGTAGGACTCTTGTATTGACTTCAAAAGTACAGTCCTGGTTCAGTCAACCTCTAAAGCAGATACATGTCTCAGAACAAAGACCTGCCAAAGAACAGTATCCTCTCCAGTAGAAGGCAGTAGTTCAGGGGAAGGACACAAGAAGCAGGACACGTACATGGTGATCTTTCCCTTTGCTTCCAAAACCAAGTTTTTTATGAGCCTCTGATTAGAACTGGATGCAATTGCACATAAACATTACTGTGCTATAGAGGATTGTCATGTTAATCTCATAACTGACATGATGAAGAGCAACACTACACTCCATGAAGAGTTTATGTGGGTATGTATAGTCAGGAAGAGGAACAGACACAAGCCCATCTGCTGTTGGTTAAATGCAGCTTATGCGTTCCCATGAAACACCCGTTTATCCCTTTCAGTGGTTCTTACCTTCCCCTCTGCTAAGTACTCTTATTGAAAAGGTTAAATATGTTGTGTTCCTATGATAAAACATGTCATCGTTGTCACCATAGCTTGATTCTGAATTTGCGCATGATGAAATATTTGTTAACATGATGTCTACCTGTTCATACATAAAACAGAAAAGAAAGATGTGATAAATGTGGAAAATGATTACACTTCCAAAATACCTGTTAGTTCTGTGCAGAACTAAACCTCAGACTAATTCCTCTGTGATATGTCCCTTTCCATCATTGTATCAAAACACTTTTAAAAAGCAGGTCTTCCCTTGACCCCTTCAAGGACTTGTATGTGATCTCCTTCCAGCCTTTTCCACTTTGGCTTTGCCTAAGAAGCAATTAGCTGCTCATGTGAATAGGTAGCTATGAGAAGGACAGCTCTGGTGTACAAAGGGAAAAGAGCTGTAGTCATCTAAGAAAGCAGCAAATATACAAAGTAAAAAACCAACTAAACAAACAAAAAAACCCACCCAAACAAACAAAATATTCACATTGAACTTGGCAAATGAGGGTGGCAATCATGGTTATGTCCATCACTAGGCTTTGAGTCAACGCAATAAAACTCCTCTACAAATGTTACAATTTTCCATGCCATTTGTCTCACTTTATTCAAGAATAGCATTTGTCCATGTACATGGATCTTAAATATAAATGAATCTAAAAACATGGACTTGGTATTTTGGTGGGATCTTGGCATTTCCACTGAAATCAGGTCTACACTTTGCCGAGCATTACATGCACAGTAAGGATCTCTGCCTTCAGGAGCACAGGGGTAAGGTGCATAAAACCGGGCCACTGTTCCCACTCTGCCAAGGTGTGAAATGGAGGCACGGAGCCAACTACAGAGGACAGAGGATCGTCCGAGGTTATGCAGGAAGTCCGTGCCAGAAGTGAAGACTGCTGGAATTAAACCCATATATATTAAGATTCCTATTTTTTTTGCCTCACTTTGAAACAATTCTGTTTGTCTAAAATTCAATGGTATGGTTTGGGGTTTTTTTTTTTTTTTTCTTAACCTCAGTTGTTTTCTCAGGCTGAAATGGTTACACTGGGCATCTGGTAAGGAAACAGCAACAACAGTCCTCCTGGACTGAAAAGCAAAGCAGTCTAATGCAGATACGAATGTTAGATCTTAGGACAGCACAGCATAGTTACAACTTCTTGTTAGAGAACATTGATGTCCATAGAAGACACAGATCCACTGAAGTGTTAGATCCTGAGTCAAAATAAAGGAGAGGCCTTTATGTGATGATTGTTCACAGGTCCCAAGACTGATTTTCCACAATTTTTATTGTAACAGTTATTAAACTCAGCCTAACAGCCACTCTGATGATACGTAAATACATCCAAATATGCCCGTTTGTGGAGCTTCAGAGCTTTCACTTTCACTTTTTTCTCTCACATTAGTGTTTTCAGACATTTTCACGCAATGATATGGGCACTGTATGGGATGTGTAGGAGAAAGCAGAACCAGGACCTACCACCTTCAGTGTCATGTAGCTCCACTGTGCTAACAGAACAATATTTGGACCAGAATGTGCTGGAGTGATGCACGTGGCCTCCAAGTCAGGCATGCCTCATCTTTTCCAAACAACATTCTTGAACAGATTAGAGGATAATCTGACAGGCAGGCCCGGCCAATTAAAACAGTAATTGAAATAGCTGAGAGTGTTTTATTTGGCAGAAACTGAGCATTCTGCTTCATTTCTTAACGAACAAACAAGCAGGGTCAATCATAATCGTTTGATTAATTTAAGAAGTCATTTTTCTGCTAAGATAATTTCCTATCTTGTGTTTCTAAAAACAAAACCAAAAAAGCCAGACAAGAAAGAAAAGATTCCTTTCGACCTTTGGTGGGACACTATAAACATCAGTCAATGAATAAAATCCTGAAATGATGGTGAAACCACAAAAAGCAAAACAGTTCCCCTTTTGACTAGAGGTAGGTAAAGGTATTTCAGACGCAGGGAAGGGGGAAACCTCAGGAAGCCCACACTCATTAAAGGATTGAGGTTCGTTTTCCTGAGTCTCAGAAACATTTAGGAAAACAACATTAAACAAAAAGCAAACTAAAACTTCCCCTGCGACTTCTATAACCTTATTGAGGCCCTTGCAACATTCCGCCCGCTTTTGACCAACCCTGTACTATAAAGAAAAAACAAGAAAAAAGAACCCAGTCCAAAAGCAAAATTTCAGTTAGGAAAGTAAACGTAAGGCATATTTCAAACAACCAGCACACATCACTAATTGTCAGTTGCTTAGTGATTTACAGGAGACAGCTTGTTAGCTTTGGTACAGCCCCAAGTGGTACCCACATCACTGAAAGCATCTCAGCTGGCGTTTGGGCATGGATATCTCAGACTCTCCTTCCTACTGTCCCCAGTTTAGGAAAGCATCGCTACTCATCAAAGTACTTAGGCCACATGCTTAATTTTAAGCATGTGCTTTCCTCAAAAGGGATGCATTTAAACATGTGCTAGGGGTTTCAACATGTGCTAGAGTTATTTATGGAATTGCTCCTTCCAGGAATGGCATACATCTGAAGGCAATATGGGAAGTATTGACTGCCAAGATGAAGACTGCGTCTATTCTGTGGGTGAGTTGTGGATTTCAGTCCTCAGACCAGTTAATTTGGCACCTTGCAGAAGGAATTTAAAGACATCAACTGTTTCCTGAAGATAACACGTGTGAGTAACACGACATTGTGTTCAATCAACGGTTGGAATGATGCATTCAGTAATTTTGACACACAATGCAAACACTGATCTGTGTGATTTAGTCTTAAGGGAAGGTGGCTGTGGGAACCACAGTGTATGTTGGATTCAGCAATTGAGTACCTTCAAATATTTTCATCCTTGTTAAACATGTGTTAGGTTTGCCAGTACAATGTGAAGGTAGAAATACATTGGGATAGTCAGTGATGTCACTCCCAAATAGTGGAAATGCCATCCCATACCTTACATTATATTGCAGATACACACTAAAGCCTGTCTTCTGGGAACTTCCAGTGTTGTGAAAACCCATGCAGACTTTTTCATTGCTTCTGTCTGTGATTTCTTTATAGCGAGAAGTGGTGGAGTCACCATCCCTGGAGGTATTTAAAAGATGGGTAGACGTGGCGCTTAGGGACACGGTTTAGTGGTCGTTTTGGCAGTGTTAGATTAATGGTTAGACCTGATGATCTTTAAGGTCCCTTCCAACCTAGACAATTCTATGATTCTATGATTTTGTTCAAATAAGGTCCAGAATTCTGGTGTGTTCCACTGTAGAATAATTTGGAGATACGTTGTCAATCTGTTGTTGCTTCATTCTGCTTTTAAAATCCTAGAAGGACAGACTTCACAGAAGAGGTTTCATATAAGACACTGCCGACTAGATCAAAAAACTCCAATTTTATGAATTGCCCCAGATACCTGTGTGTAGCCATCCTCCTCAGTTCTCCTCTCATAAGGACCATATATGCCACCTTCAACCTCCCTGAATAACAGCAACCTATCCCCTACAGGGCATCTATAGGGCCTGATAGGAAACAAAATTGACACATTGCTTCACTACTTCCCTTGGCCTTAGAATAAATCTGTCTGTCCCATTTGCCTTCCCTCACAGCAGACCGGATGGTCAGGTTGTTGAGCCCTGGCACACACGTTAGTCTCAGCAAAACCAGAAAATGTCTCATGGCAGCATTTGCCAAACTCCACATTAAAGGTTGCATAGTGGCAGCTCATCTGCACTACTGAGGGCAGTGATGTGATGCTCTGAGCTGCTTACGCTTACCATGAAGTTTGCGTGGGACTCAACTATTTTTAGTTCTTCCTCTTAACTCAATTGGCTGATTCAATAGAATATAAAGTCCAATATCTAAAATGCACTTTGAATTCAACTTTCAGCATCTGAAGCCTCCACCACTGGCTCCCATAGAGTCAGTCCTTGCTGCAGCTTGGCTTTATCAACCTTTTGGCCATTTAGGCTTAAAACAACATCAGAGATGAAAAATTCCGAGAAGAGACAGTACTAAATCACTTAGCAAGTTTTTTATTATGTAGACAACAAAAACATGATGTGGTCATTGGTGAGTGTTTGGGCAAATAGATCTTGTTTCCAGGAAATTTTATCTGCTGCTTCCTTGGCTTTTCTGCTTGCAGAAGCTGCCACCCCTGCATCAGTTGCTGAGTCAAGAGTTCTCACAGCTGGAACGCTCCGAGGCCACGTAGCAATCTGCTATGGGACATTCCCTCCATACCTGTCTCCTTCTGCCCCTTTGCATCAGCTTATTCCAAAGCCTTCTGCTATCTTTTAAAAATGACCAAAGGTCAAAAGTTCAAACATTGACAAATTATAGTGTATTGCAGCAAGGCTGTAAGTAGGAGTGTAAGCAACTGTCTTGGCGCTTTCATTTCCATCTGGTTTCCATGTGTAATAAATGCAGCCAAGTTTATTAATATTTTAATCGCTACTCAAAGGCCACAATTCCACGCTCTGACTGAATTGACACTGAGGTTTTGGATCTGAGAACTATATTCTATTTATATAAACAGCGAGGATATAATGTTGTGCAATAATTTTGCTGATATCTTATTAGGATACTTAGACTCTCTTTCCATGCTCAGAATGGCTTAATAGGATTATCTCATTGTGAAAGAAACATTTATCCACAAGTTCAAGAGGTGTATATTAAAGACTCGTGTACTACACCACAGAATGACCTTTACCTCAGGATGTGTGTGCCCTGTGTCAGATAAAATTTGTACTGAAAATACTATCAATCAGATTTGTCTCCAATTGATAAAACTGGCTTTTCTGGAGACACCAGAACAACAGCTTTCTCAGCTAGTTGTGCTTCTTAGCTTACGCTTGAGAGCGCTGTATCGTGTTTGAGATTTTTGTAGTAATACAATAAATACATTTCATAGTACAATAAAGTAGAGGTCATTTTATTCTTTTAAACTGAAATTAAGACATACCATAGCATTTGAATCTGGCAGGTGGAAAAGAAACCACATCAATGAATTGTACTATGAAAGAATACTTAGTGGTTTTATCTGAGGATCCCAACATACTTTATAAACCTACATTACCTTTCATAGCATGTTTGTGGGTATCTGAAGCCTTTTTAATTAGCACAAAAAAAAGAGACATAGATAGATGAACCAGCCTGGCCAAGGGTATACATATTTTACAATCTGTGAATATGAGAAAAATTCAAAGAAGTGTGATCCCTGTTTGCCTGCTCTAAAACATAATTTTAGGTATTGTTTTCCTTACTGAATGATCACAAGCAACATGGGAAAATATACTGATTGAATTTAGATTATGTTTGAAAGGAAAAAACAAGTTCTGCGTTTTACTACCATGATCATGTGTTCTTGCAATATTTCAAAACTATGCAGACAACTTAATTTCTAACAATACTCTCTAGCATGTGGCAGCATCATTCAGTGTCAAAAATTTTTAAACCAAAACTTTGTGATATGTTTCCAGGCTCTGAAGCAAAAACTGCATGCATTGAGAGATTTTCTGCTGGTTCAGAAATTCTTACTGTGGAGTTTAACAGTTGAGCAAGTATAACAAAATGGGCCTGGGAGCTCAAATTTTTCAAGTTGCCTCTGCTGTCTATAAACTACTTCTGTACATATAATGATGCTGCTACTAAATATTTCCCCCCATGTGTTTTTTGCAGATAATAATCAAACAGACAGCAAACCAATTAAAAAGTCTTTTCAGCCTGCTGTGTTCCCTGTTGCCCAATACCCTTCTTAAGGTTAGTAGCTAATTAACCATGAACTGATGCTGCAGTATTTGGCTTGTTGGTAACATCTGATAAGATCTGAATAGCCTTCCCAGAAACTTGAACTTTTGCTGACAGGACAGTGAGAGCTAAAAACTCTGAGCATCATTATATGTTAAAGTTATACAAACTCAGAAAGACACTTCATTAAGTTTGATAAGAAATTCATGAAAACTAGTCATGTATTTTTAGAACAAAAGCAGTCGATTTGGCCACTGAGCAAGTTATGACTGTTCTAGTGACTACTGGGTGCTAGAGAATTAGACGGAAACAATGCCCAGCTACTTCCAAGTATACTGCTCATCACTTTAACCAGGGAGCTACCAATGTCTCTTCACTGCTGTGCGTATTTAAATTTGTAATACATATTTGCAGAAGTGTGACACTGTGTCCAGTAGAAGGCAGGTTATGTACAACCCTGCTGAAATGCCACATACTCTCCTTTATCAGACAACATACCCAAGATACACATGATTTCTACATGGTATTATTGACACTTACCATGGTAGATTATGAGCCCAGCTTCAGTTTCACAGCTACATGCGATGATGGAGTTCAGATAGAAAGAAGGCCCACCTTTAGGAAGACAAAGGCCTGCAACAAGTTCTGTGGCTTTTCCCAAATTTACTTAATGGAAGTTTGCAAAGAGCATGATTCACAGTTAGACAGTATCCTCGAGACTGCTGCCTGCACAGCTTGCTTTCACAGAAAAGCCGTCTTCCATGTAATTAGAGCCTACAGGAGAAATGCCAGTCTCAGATTTACTTGCTTTACGCGTATGTGTGGTATTGCCCATCTTCTTAAGTCATCATGTCCCATCATGAAGAGACCATCTGTGTTTAGTTAAACAGTGTATTTCATGGGAGCTATTTCTGTCCTCCTGCACAAGGAAGATGCCATGACGCTGGTTCCCAGAGTCCATCTGTCTCTCCTAGGAGCAAGGAATAACTTCACTAGTAACTTGCATTTTAAAAACAGGTGCAGAGTGGTAAAGGAAACAAACTGAAGGAAGGGAAAAAAAATAGAAGGAAAAATGAAGAGAAGCAGTCTTGTAGTTCTCTAGGGAGTGGGAGCTGGAGGCAAGGAGACAGCAGGGAAAGCACAGAGGTTCTCTTTGTCTGATAAAAGTCGGAAAGGTCAGTTCATTCCAGTTTTTGTGCCCACTGCTGCCAAACTGTGAAATAAATGTATAAAGATTTCAAAACGTCCTTATTCAAGTAAACAAATACTACATGAGAGAACCTCTTGTGTTTGTTTTTCAGAAACTGTCTGGTGTCCCCAAATTATCTTAACAATCTGGAGACTATCTACACTCTTCAAGCGGACCCGCAGACTCATGTGTTATTTCACACAGGTATAGCATCAGTCAGACAGATGTTTTGACCCAAGTGGATTAGTTTTAAGAGTATTTGTCACTACAAGTATTTTTTAAACACAGAGCAGTCACCATGCAATGATTTAACCTGTTTTCCAAGTGACTTGGAAAGTCCACATTAGGATGCATCAGTTGATGGCAAGCTGTGTTTACGTCTATGTGCACTACAGATAAAATTGGGTAAACCATATATATAACTGCACTGATGGAAAGGTTTACTCTACAGGTCCCCACCATCCTGCTCCCCCATCAGCTGGATTTGGGGCCTGGTCAGAGACTCTAATCTGGCTTGCAAGCCTCAATTTCCTCCCTATAGGGAACATGTGGCTTAAAGTAGGGGACAATATGCTCCCCATCCTCATCCTAGCATGGAAACATGAATAGAACACTCACTTCGGTGCAGATACTGGTCTCGTTTCCATGACCCATGGTTTCTGGTTGAGTTTCAGGTAATGTATGTGGGGTAAGGCCTTTGAAATGTTGTGTCTTAATAATGCTTGTAAATATTAATCAGTTTGATGGATGTAGTCCTGTAGATCGCTCCATTGTGTTATCCACAGTTGGCTGCTAAAGAAACCCCATACCTCACATTCACTAATATTTTTGGAAACGTTGTCCTGAATTCTTGGTGATCCTTAGATCTAGAGGACAATCACTGAACTCTTTGCTTATCAAGCTGTCATTGCACTTCCTCTGCATTTCCTTCAAACATGCCTGTTCTTCCTGACAAAATCCCTGAACTATAAATCTCTCGATTTGTACACTATGGAAGTGTGACTGTACATCTGAAATTTCATAGGTTTCTGGGTAAGAAATTCCAAGACTGAAATTCACTGGAAGCAGGTTTGCAGAAATAAATTAAATGCACGCTTTTTAAGAGATATATGAGCTGATGAGTCTTCTGAAGTTCACTAAATGAATGCAATGCACAGCAGAGCATGGGCATGTCATGTGAACAGCCATATCTAACCGCCATATCTCTGTCCCTTTGTGGGAGCATTCCTAAGGGGCTGTGCTACCCCATCTACCCTGCAGGCTCCTATGGAGCTTCCACAGCTGCAGCAGGCATGGCCCTACTGCACACCTTGCAGTGCTGGACCCTCTTCTCAATTCACCTGGGAAAGGCTGGGGGTGAGGCAAGGAGTATATGAGCTGGGACCCACCTTCTATCACTTGACAATGTGCGTCATATGAATAACACAGTCTCCCACCATAAATATCAAATACCTGTTCAGGAAAAAAAACCCATATTCACCCCATTCACTCAGACAGAATATGGGCAAACTTCAAAACCTTTCAGTCTGCCTTTACAGAGCAGCACTCACTGACCCTGTAATTACCTCAAACAGCCAACACTATCTTCTCACCCAATCAGGAAGGCTCTGTAAGTGACCTAAGGCTGGCAAAAAGACTCAGTCCTCTGACAGACCTCAGATATCTCCAGATCTCCTGAATTCAACTGACTCTAGACTGAAAGGCCCCAAAGTCTTCTGAGAGCTCAAGGTATCATAGAATACCAGGTTGGAAGGGACCTCAGGGATCAGCTGGTCCAACCTTTCTTGGCAAAAGCACAGTCTAGACAAGATGGCCCAGCACCCTGTCCAGCTGAATCTTAAAAGTGTCCAATGATGGGGGATCCACCACTTCCCTGGGGAGATGATTTCAATGGCTGATTGTTCTCAGTGTGAAAAACTTTCCTTTTGTGTCCAATCGGAATCTCTCCTGGAGTAACTTGTACCTGTTACTCCTCGTCTTTTCCATCTGACTCCTTGTAAAAAGGGAGTCTCCGTCTTCTTTGTAGGCACCCTTTAAATCCTGGAACATGGTGAACAGGTCTCCCCTAAGCTTTCTTTTCTCAAGGCTGAACAAACCCAGTTCTCTCAGCCTTTCCTCATATGGCAGGCTTCCCAGTCCTTTGGTCATCTTTGTGGCCCTTCTCTGGACCCCCTCCAGCCTGTCCACAGCTTTTTTGTCTAGCAGGGGTCAAATCTGAACACAGTATTCTAGGTGTGGCCTGGCAAGCCCTGAGTAGAGTGGGATAATGGCTTCTTTATCTCTGCTGGTGGTGCCCTTGTTGACACAACCCAGCATCCTGTTGGCTTTCTTTGCCGCAGCAGTGCACTGTTCCCTCACATTGAGCTTGTTGTCCACCAGGTACCCCAGGTCCTTTTCCATAGAGCTACTTCCCAGCTGGGTAGATCCCAGCCTGATCTGCACTCCTGGACATATGTCTCCAGACATCACCATTTCGAGTTCTCAAGAGGTATTTAATTGCATCAATAATTTTCGTGCTATAATATCCCATGTGTATTGCAAATCTGATTATTTGTTTTAGCCTGTGCCTGCTGCCTCTCACTGTTTCCCTCCAGGGAGACTCTAGCTCCATCTTCTCTCCAATCACCCTTTAAGTTGTAGACATCAGTTAGATAATCTTGAACCCTTTCTCCCTTAGGCTGAGCAAATGAATCTCTGTCAGTCTCTCTTTGCATATCACCTAGTCCGGGCCCCTTACAAGCTCGGTGAACCTACACTGGACTCTCTCCAGTATGTTCACATCTTTCTTGTGCTGGGGAGCCCAAAACTGGACACAGCACTCCAGATGCGGCCTCACAAGTGCTGTGTAGATGGCAATAATCACTTTTTTCAACTTGCTGTTATAACCTTAAACTGCCATCACAAGACCAGGTCCTGCCTGTTCCTTACCTTTTCTTTCACATGACCTCCTCCTGTGCTGGTGTTAGTATGCGGATATATATGAGTCAGATCACATCCTAAACACACTGAAGTTTACTTTCTGTAGACACCACTAATGTATGTTGAGTGTTTTTCACCCCTGTAAATGCTGGCTGATCCCCCTGTCTTCAGTGGGTTGGACTGCCTGAAAAACACAGTATCAAACATGAGAGAGCCTGGGATGCAAAGAGCAAGAGAACTGAAGTCTAACATGATGATTCATGAAGCAACAAAATGAGAGGCATCAACATTTATTCCCATTAAACTGGTTCACTTTCATAAAAGTATCATTGTTTTGGGAATATTTAGCCACTAAGAAGAATCGGGGCTGGTCCAGACTTCTTACCTCAGAAAGAAAGGAGAATTTTGTCTCTGATTTCAACAGTAGTAAGTCCACAGATCCTTTGCCAAACCATACAGTGAGTAGGGAGGAGGATGTGTCACAGCCACTGCTGTGTAATGCATAGCTGCCATTGACATCCCCTAGTGTAATAGTCAGAATTAGCCTTCTGCATGGATTAAAAAGTCCTTTCACAACTTCAGGCCAGAAAAAGGAGAAAATACTATATTGTATTTGTTTGCCCTATAAGGTAAATAAGGTAGGATTTAAGCCCAACCATAAACTCCCCTGTTTGTTTTTTTTTTTTGGAACAACCTAAGAGTGTCAGCTGCTCCCCAAACTCTGGAACCTGTGTTGGAGAAAGAAATTTGCAGACCCAGAAAAAAAGAGGCAATGCCACACTGCCTGACCCTAGCAAGGAGGGCTGGAGGGGGTCTGCAAAATAGTTTTTATGTCAGGGAATAATTATTCTGTAGTGAGACAGAAATTATCTCATTTAAATAACATTTTTCCTACAGTACTTTCTCAAAGCCCAAGGGCTGCTCTTCCAAAAAATGAGATTTTTGGCAGCCCCAGGGCTTTTCTCGTATTTCTGTCTGTCCTACTCATACTATAAACAGTGTTCTTACAAAATAATTTCTAGACTACAGTTTCTTCATCAGTCCACTGGAAGAGGAAGGAAAAAAACCTACGTTTTATGTAACTTAGCAGCTGCAGACAGTTACTCAGTTGTGTTGTTAAAGTCTACCATTTGTTAGCCAAACAATCCAATTCTATGGCGGGGATTATATGGGAGGTCAGACTAGATGTTTGAATAGCCGTTTTTGGCACTAAAAGCTATGAAAACAACTATTATTTCAGTATCATAAACAAATGTATTAAATACAAATGCAAAGCGTCTGCATGCTAACCACCCTTTAAAGTTTTCATGTTGTATTGGAGTCAGTCATCAGACTGAATGTAGTTTATGGTTTGGGGACAAATTCAAGCTTCCTAGAGACTGGAAAAGACTGTGGATGATAACCAACACATACTAATAAGAATCCATGAGCAACAAAACTAGATTTGAGGAAACTGAGGGAAAAAATCCTTGTAATTCTGCATTCAACTTAAAAAAAAAAACAAAACAGTTTCTGTTCACTACTGTATTGCATTTGCATCTCACAGGCAGAGTCTTGAAAATAAAAAGGAAAAGGACCATTATACTCAAAAATCCACTGATAGAACATTCCAGAGTGTTAAATACACTTTAGAATGAGAAATTAAAGTTGATTACTTCATAAATCATGTGAGGACCAACTGAATTGCAATAAGTAACACTGAAAAAATATTGGTTAGATTGAGAGTATTCCCTTTGCCTTTATTCCTGTACATTTGTGAATAGCTGAAGTATAATCTTTGTCCTGCTAAAACTAGTCGGGGATTTTGGTTGAATTTGTGAGTTGTTTTGGCAATAGTTAAAACAATGTTTTTATTTTTTAATTTGCAAGTGGTGAACATTTTTGCCCTGCATAGTTCTCCAGGGCTATCTTGGATGCGTACTGAGTGGAGGGAATGTAAATTGCCCCTCCTTCTGGCCAGGGATGGTGGCTGTCGATGTAGCAGTCCTGTGATGCTCTAAAACATCTTGGGGAGAAGTAACTCCCCAGGAAACCTCAAAACTGAGCACAGTCACTCAACCTCCTGCCCTGAGCACAGCTCTGGCAGAACCATGAATCAGACACATTCACCCAGTGTCCTAAGCTCCATAGCACCCCCTCAGTCAATTCTTGTTAAAATAAAATAGAAAGAGATCCGCCAAGCTGGTTTGGACTTTCTGGGGAGAAAAAAAAACCAATTGTCAAGCAACTAGCTGAAGCAATTAGGGGAGCTGCGAATGGCTCCACTAACAGACGGTTAGATGAACAGACTATTTCCCCATAGGCATTTTAAAGAGTATTTTTGTATTTTATGTGTTCTATAAACAATTTTAAATGCAGTGGAGTTAGTGGGGATGAAGGGAAATGTAAGAAGTGAGTAGGGTGGGAGTGCAGGACAAGGGAGGATATGAAAGACGAGCCGTCTGAAATATGAAGATCTTAAGTACTGGCATGTCTGGTTATTTGAGTGTCCCTAGCAGTCAAATAATGAGCTTTCTTCATGTTTTGCCTTTCTGGACTTGGCTTACTTAGACAA
Organism: Anarhynchus alexandrinus; assembly: GCA_008711295.1. Lineage (NCBI taxonomy): Eukaryota > Metazoa > Chordata > Aves > Charadriiformes > Charadriidae > Anarhynchus > Anarhynchus alexandrinus. Next base: position 4,045,530 of record VUYV01000060.1, read on the forward strand.
ATTTGTAGGCATTAGGGTCTGTCTGGAGTTAGTTCCAAGATCTTTTTTTTTTCCCCTTAACATCTTGCAGCTGAGGCAGCCTTGTGAAAAAGACGCTTTGAAGAGAAACATTACCAAATATGTCTTTTCTCCTGCCCATATCTTCTATTTCCACAGGAAAGGGACGCAGGCACAGGCAGACCAATGAAAATGCAGGAGCAGCCACCGTCACTGGAGCAGAAAGACAAGCCCTGCTCGCAGAGAGGAAGCAGCTGAAGGTAAAAGTCTTCGTCAGTAAAGGGAACACTGTCACCTTGACAGTTCCTCCAGGTTTGCAAAGATTTTACTTAGTTCTTCCTCCCCTTCCAGCCGCCCTTGGCTGCTCCTGGCCGACCACCTTGGAAGATTGTTTTGCTTCCCTCAGCTGCTCTTTGCCAACTGCAGACAGCAGAGTCTGTCTGTTTTTGTCAGGGGACACCACTCGCACAAGCAGAATAACCGAGCTCTATGCCATTAATGCTTCCTGCTGGAGCCTCAGCTGCAAACACAGCTACACAACCTGCTCCTTTCTATGTGTTTCCAAAGGTTTTAGGAAATCATAGCATGAGAGTGGAGCAAGAGCTACTTGTTCCTCTCTACTACTAGTATTTTTCTGATACAAAATTTTGTCAGTAATAGCAGATGCATATAAAAGCCCTGAGTAAGAATAGTCTGCATTGTGCTAGGATGCATAAAATAAAAACAGTTCTTACGCCAAGTGGTTTGTAATCCTGTTCAGTGTTGTCCACTCCTACAATTCTTTCATTATTTTTTCCCCCTGAAAATCCTGGCCTCTGGAATCACAATTACTTAAGAGTCCTGATTTACATGTACTGAAACTCCTCTCCCTTTCCCCCAAAATGTTACTGTGAGCTTTAAAAAGATTGAACCAAATTTCCTAAGTAATCATCTCCTTTATCGCTTCACTGCTCTTCCCTGCTACTCTCCACTCCCCTTTTTCTGTATCCTGTGATAGCCACGCCAGACTTGAGACAGTACGGACTATGATTGATCCAGAAACATATAAATGTTGGTTTCTTGTCTGGTGCCTCTTCTGACCAAACAGGCAGCTGTTGCCAGGCAAAACCTCCTAAGGTTCAGCTCTGCCTCCCTCTTCTTCTGGAAGGAACTCATCCAGCTTCCTTGCTTCTAATCAGTTTTCACAGAACTTGAAAATTTACGTTTTGTGACAAGTTGGGTTGAAATTACTGAATACATTCAAAAGATACCAGAGGTGATAAAATCTTGAAGTTGTGTCTATTCCACTTCAGAATAGGAACAAATCTGGATTATTAGGACAGCAAAGTTCCCCTAAGTGCTCTGTCTGCAAATTCCATTTTGAATAGAGACTTTTTTCTGCTTTCCGTACTGCCTTTTTGTGCCATTGTATTGAAATATAGTTCAAATTGAGCGAGACTTGTGAAATCTTGATCTCCACAAAGAGCTGGAGGGACATTATACTTTGACAGCCCAAGAAGCTGTGTTGAGACAGAGTTTGGCCTTGGCTGGTAGGCAACTTTTTGTTGGCATTAACAGATGAAGCTGCAGATAGGATTAGGACAAATAAAGAGCAAAGTGGAATAAAGTTATGTCTAACAATAACCTTGGGCTGGGGTTTGGAGACAGTAGGTAGTCTCTGTGTAGAGTTTCAGGCAGAAGTAGTATGTGGCTGAATGGTAGGTTTACGATGTGTCTCATTTGGTGATCATAGGTTGGTAAAGAGATGAACCATAGGTGACCTACAGGTAAGCCATTTGGAGCTTAGGTTATGACCAGTATGAGACCTAAGATTAGATGTAAGGCAGTTTGAAACTGGTGGGAGGACATCATGTGATAGTTTTGGTTAGTTTTAGTAGATACCTATGGCCCATGACTATGTTAGATTAGATAAGAACTAGAAGGAAGCAGAGGGCTGAGGTGTAAAGCTAGTGAAGTAGCTGGCCAGGTCCTAAACCATGCCAGCCTGGGTTTAGTATTTGGGCTAGTGGGTGGCTTGGGGATGGGGCTGAGGGTGAATCCAACACAGCATACAGTCAGGGTCTGGTGAATCAGGCAGCGTTGCACTGTGGGAGTGGTTGAGACAAATCAGTGCTGCCGGTGGGACAGGGAAGTAACCTGGCTCCGGCATGAGAGAAGATACTTGCACTAATAAGAAGTTTGGAGACAACAGACCATAGATGATTTTTCTTAAATCTAGCTGGCAGCGCTGAAAGAGAGGCCTCTGACTGAGCCCAGCCACACACTAGGTCTCGGGCCAAGGGGTGACAGGCTAACAAAAGTTGAGTGAGATTATAGTGCTGTGGGTACAAGCTAACATGAAGGATTTCAGGCAAGGCTATGGCTGGGGCTGGCAGGCAGTCCCATCAGAGGGCAGCCTCAGGGCTGGGGGACCTGCAGGTCAGCAGGGGGCTTTGTGCCAGGGCCACCGTCAAAGGTGGCTTGTGGTGCAGACCAGGGAGAGCACAGAGGAGCGGCAGTCTCGGGGTCTGGTTAGGACCTGGCACAGCAGACACCTCTGGCCAGGGATAAGACTGCAGTGGCAGGCCACAGTAAATGATCTGAGGTTCAGGCCTAGGGGGTGGTTTTGGTTAAACTGCAGGCACTGCGTAGATTAGGATTATATCTATACATAATTTTTTTTGCTAAAATAGGATTAGAGGCAGCAGGTTGTTGTGAGCGAGGGGTAGGTTAGGAGTCAGTCAGTGTCTTGGCGACAGCGCTGAGGCCCAGGGCAGCTAGTGGTTTGGAGCTAGGACTAAGGTGAAATCCAGAAGATTAATCTAGGAGTTGTCACCCCTCAAACAACCCAGCTTTATCTCTAGACTGCTGTCTACCAGTCCTCGATTCAAACTGAAGCCACATTTATACCAGTACCTGAGACTACTTATCTTCCTGAACTCGAACTCATTCAAATTTATTTAGAGGAAATAATCATAATCGGATTTAGTATTACCTATTGGCTTCAATTCTAATCCAACTCACAAGTGCTTGCCTACATCAAGAGCTACCAGAAGGTACAATCTTGTTTATGTCAGTCCTAGTTGCTGTCTGAAGCTCAGTACCAGCCCAGTATGTTTTTAAGTTCTTCACGGGTAAGTTTCACCCGAGACAGCTTGACAAATACAATTAAAATAAAGGTGGAAGCTATATTTCTCCACTGAACACCTGCAATTATTTTATTAAATTTCTGTGGCTGCACATTATTCTTCAGTAGAACAGAAAAAAAGCACAGGGACTCACAATCTTGCACCAGCCCACGCGAGTTGCAGAGCTGCCTTGCAGAGATCAAGGGCTGCCCTGAGGAGAGAGATCATGTCTGCACCTCAGAAAACACCGAGGTTGCTGCATTGCTGCTCCTGAGCAACACCTCATGACAAAAAACCATACAGACAACAAAAATGAAGGCCTTACCATTTTCAGGTATAATATTCCCTCTGGCCCTTCAGCTGGAGCATATGGGGGAAATGACTCGCTGGCTTTCTACTAACTGCAATCAGCAAATAATAGTCAATCATCTCTAACCAATATTCTTTCCCTTTGGAATAACAGTCAAATAATGCATGATATTGCCTATTTACTTCCTGAGGAGACGGGTAACAACTGCCTCCTGTGTTATGACTGCACACAGATCCAACCCCTCCCGCAAGTCCCCTGTGTCACTCATCCCCCTCTTCCCACAAAGCCCTTGCGCCTACATGGGTAATTACAACCATTCTGAATTTTTGATCTCTCGGATTTTTGGGTTTTTTGCTTCTTTCCTGCTCCCATTCCTCTCTCCAGCCTTATAATACTCTGCAGACTCTGAACAATGGATTAGCTGTTCCCTCCAGTCAAGGTTTCCAGAAATAGTCTTTAGAGTTTTGCCATATGTTTATCTTTCTTAATACTTCAGTGAGCAGCCCCCTCATGACTCACGGGCAAACAAAGGTCTTGAATGGTTTGTTTATTCTTCTGAGCTGGATGGCACTGCCCGGGGCTCACCATGCGGGCAGCAGAGGAGCTCCGAGGAGGTGCATACTCTTGCACATATTTAATTACAAACAACATCATATTTACCCTGACCCAAAATGCTGTGAATCAGAATGGTCAGAAAACCTAAACACCCTCAGGTAGCCCTACTCTGACATTGTTCCTGGAATGGGTTGGTCCCACGTGTCAGCATGCTCCTACGCATACACGCGTTTCCATGTGGAGCCGCTGCTGGAAGAAGCAGAGGAGGAGGACGGAGGAAGTCGCCCTAAATAACTCATCTTCTGACCTTCTCCCATTAAGCTCTCTCCCACTCCTGACACAGCCACTGAATGACCCTTGTCTGTCAGCGGTTGGGTATATTTTGGCTCACAAAGAACAAAGGCAACGAGCCTAAGAATTCAGCATTAAATAAACAAACAACTTTACCATGCATGACAAAGACAAAACCTCAACAGCCAGTCACAGAATAAAATGCCCAGCAAAAATAAAGGTGCCCAGAAAACCTGAGCTGTGGAGCTAAGCAACGTGCTTCAGAGCACTGAACATAAGACTAGCTCTCATGGCCAGCGCTGGGTGTGCAAAGTTGTGCAAACCGTTCAGGTATAAAACCTTAAATCACCTCAGGGACTGGAGAAGAAAAGGTGCAGGTTGTTCAGTTATCCATCCCCTCAAGGGAAGGGGTCAAGGTGAACGAAGTCAGATGTGAGCCAAGCAGGTGCCTAAGCAACTGGTTTTCATGCACTTTTAAACACTCTGTGGTCCCTAAGGGGACTGTGTGGGGCTGGCAGCTCTGACTGGGAACATCTGGGAGCCCTTGCTTTTCCAGAAGAGGTGCTGGAGGCTGGGCACAGGATGCTGTTTAGAGATCTTTCAGGGGTCAGAAACCACTGATGAGACCTATCCATTTAGTAACATGTAAATATAATAGGGGACACACCATGACATTGATTAAGGCCAGTGGTTAAGATGGAAAAGTAACAGGCATTGTATGATATTTTGACAATCTCATCGTGAGTTCTGGGAAGGTATGCTGGGTGAGATAGCTACAGCTGCTGTTTTACATATGAACACGTAAAACAAAACAGTTAAAAGGAAAATATCTAAAGTCTAGGCCTATGTAGCAGAGTTCCCAAAGTGTTCATGGTCCTCATTTAGGGAAGGCTGCACGTGAAATCTTGAAACTCAGCACAAGGGTGAGCAAGTGGCTTGAGATCTCAGGAGCATGTCCCAGGGGAAAAAAATCTACCAGATCACCAAAGGAGAAAGACGAATCAAAAAAATTGCATGCTGAAAAGAGAAAAATGAAAAAGACTGGGACTCAGGTATCTGGCCATCAGTGTCCAATATGGCTGGAGGGTTCCCAGGCTTACTACCTGATATCCAGCTCTTGTTTCAGAATAACACGTGCTTCCCACAGATATGAGCAGTGCTATGTCTCAGGTATCACAGGATGCCTCAAGTGGGACAGACAACATGTTCAGGCATGTGGATGGGTGCCAAACTCCCTGTCGCATGTGTGAGAGCTTAAAAGTCAAACTAGGTAACTAAGGATGTCTGACCTTTCTGGAATACAGTGAAATGATGAAAACTCAGTACATACAGGATGAATAAATTTCCTTACCTCCTAGCCAAAGTTTCAAACCTTCTCCAAATGCCTGCCCACTGAGGTGGGCTACCCCTGGAATATGAACTTATTAAAGGTTTGGGGGCCCAGGAAGCCAGTGAACTCCAGCAGGCTGCCATAGTGAGGACCTTTCCCTTACAGACAGGGATCTTCTGTTCAAAAGACTCTGCTGATCACAGCTGTGCAAACAGGGTGAGAAGGAAAGCCTTTTTGTGGAGGGAGGATTTATGACTTTCATAGGTCAAGCTCCATCTGAAATCCGGGGGAAGACCAGGACAGGTAGTGAAGCATGAATATAACACATGCACTTCAAGACAGTACTTAATGAGATACTTGTTAAAGATTAGGAATGGATTGATGATATCTTGAGTATTCAACATACCTTGGAAATATTGCCAGATTTCCAAGTTTTCAACGTCAACAGTAAATGAAAGGTGAACTCCTTTTCTTAAGGGTAGAAAAGGGAGGCAAAGGAAGAAAGATATAATGTTGGCAAATATTTTGTTGCTTTCTCTGAGCCACTCTAATCATCACAAGTCAAAATATTTTGCAACAGGAAGGAAAGGATAACTTGTACACTGAGGTCTTTTATAAGAAAGGAAGTTCAGTCAAAGTGTGTATTTCCTAAGCATCAGAGAAACAAATACTTTCAGCATCAAAAAATGGAAAAACAGAATAAGTTTTCCAGGCACAGCTCACGTCTTCTTGCAAGGCAGGTAAAAGTCCTACAGGAAGAGGATGAGACAGAAGTTGAGATGCTGGAGAGCTAACAAAGACTCATTCTGTACTGGATAAGGTTAAATTCCACCGATACTCTGAAACCAAGGCATAAGGCCTGAGACTTTCTGTTGTCAAACTTTTGGGCATGTATTTCTTTCTTTTTATTTATGTGTTTATTTTCTGCAATACACCACCATCATATACTGCATTGTTTATTCCTATCTGAATTGGCATTGGCTGTGCTATGTTGGGAGCAAACTAACTGGTCCACTGAAAGAGGACAGGTATCTGCCTATGTATTTGTAAAGCACTCCAAAGGCTGCAGTTTACTGCTGGAGGAACGGGTTTGCAAAGAAAGAAGCATATTTTTTTTTCCTGTTTTGGACATGTACAGATAATCATATTTTATTTTTTGCACACAAGTATATTACAGAATTTTAAGGCTGCAAAGTCAAGTGCTCTGTTTGAGGCTCTTATAATATGTGTAATATGTATATTATACAATGTAATTTAGAGACAAAGAATCTTGCATTGTGACTCTGGCTTTTTTTCAGCACTGCTACATAAAAGAGAGTCAAAATAGTATTTTATAGACACCATCTTGTATAGCATTTGAGAACTATATATTGAGAAGAAAATCTTATCCATATCGCTGCAAACCAAGGTGCATGAGATGCGTTTTGCTTCATCAGGTCTTGGGCCATTGGTGTAGGTCTTAAGAATCAGAGAGGATCCCGTGCTGTGTTTAGTGCAGACCTGCCAGGCTGCTGCTTTGTGGAACTATTCACTGTTTCTGCTGATTTTTGTCCAGGCCTGTTCTTGTGAACCTCATCATTACATATGACATTTTAAGTGCACGTCAGAAACAGATTTAATGGCTTCATCTGCATAGCAGAAAGCATGGAATAACTCAGGCTTATGCTCATGTACTTCCTAATGTTTTCAGGCAGGATGGTTCAACAGAAAAAAAAATAAATTGAAGCCTGCATAGGTATAATTAGAAGGGATAAAAGTATCTATCCACAAGTGGAAGTAACCATAATAATTCATTAGCTTCTTATTTTTTTGGTGAGAATAACCTTTGCTTTTACCTCATGCAAATAGAAAGAAAGGTTTTGTGAGGGTAATGTGGAGGTTTGTCTGTGCTGTGTTTCTGGTCATTCCATTACCGGGTTCCCAAACCTGATGACACTCCTTAACCATCTAGAAAGTTCACTGGGGTATGCTGATGAAAGTGCTTTAACTTTAAGAATTTAATTGTTTGCAAACTATAAAAGATTCATTATTCTTCCAGTGCATGGTTCTGTTCCTTTTGAAACAGGTGGTAACTCCAATCAGTTCCCATCATCTTCTTTACCCGTTATGTAAATCAGTTTACTTTCCTTTATATGAAACAAATTGATAACTGTAGGACCAATAAATCATCAGCATAGTTCTCTGGCATGTGCACCAGAAATACTGAGAGGCATTGCATGGGATAGATGTAACTTCAACACCTTACACACCCTATTCTTGCCCTCTTAGCTGAATGCCAATTTTGATTTGTTGTCTTGCATTCATATCTGGATGTTTAGACACTTTGACCTGTGTGAGAGGACCTGCCTGCTCCTCTGCACAGCTGTCAGTTGCTCATTACTTTTAGCAACTGCTCCTCAAATCATAGCTCACATTTGTAATGATGTCAGAACAGCATCTTGATCACCTGAATTCATTTCCTAAAATCCTAACATGGGGTTATAAACTGTCATACAGAGATTTCTCCGTCAGGCTCCTAACCTCTCTTCAAAAGTTTGAGATTCTCCAAAACTGCTTTTCAAAAAAGACATCTTGCCTTACTCAAAGGCTGCTGCAGTGCTCACCACTGCACTATACATACAGAAACATAGAATTATCGAATAGTTTGGGTTGGAAGGGATCTTTAAATGTCATCTACTCCAACGCCCTCTGCAATAAAAAGGGACATCTTCAACTAGATCAGGTTGCTCAGAGCCCCATCCAATCTGACCTTGAACGTTTCCAGGGATGGGGCATCTACCACCTCTCTGGGCAACCTGTTCCAGTGTTTCACCACCCTCTTTGTAAAAAATTTCTTCCTCATATCTACTCTGGATATACCTTCTTTTAGTTTAAAACCATTACCCCTTGTCCTATCACAAAAGGCCACGCTAAAAAGCCTGTCCACATCTTTCTTATAAGCCCCCTTTAGGTATTGAAAGGCCACTATAGTGTCTCTCTGAAGCCTTCTTTTCTCCAGGCTGAACAACCCCAACTCTCTCAGCCTTTTTTCATAGGAAAAGTGCTCCAGCCCTCTGATCATTTTTGTGGTCCTCCTCTGGACCTGCTCCAACAGGTCCATGTCTTTCCTGTGCTGAGGGCTCCAGAGCTGGACGCAGTACTCCAGATGGGGTCTCACCAGAGTGGACTAGAGAGGCAGAATCACCTCCCTTGACCTTCTGGGCTGCAAGCACAGATTGTCATCTTATGTCCAGCTTTTCACCCACCAGTACCCCCAAGTCCTTCTCGGCAGGGCTACTCTCAATCCATTCATCCCCCAGCCTGTATTGATACCGGGGCTTGCCCCAACTCAGGTGCAGGACCCTGCACTTGGCCTTGTTGAACCTCATGAGGTTCACACTGGCCCACTTCAGGAGCCTGTCCAGGTCCCTCTGGATGGCATCCTGTCCCTCAGGCATGTCAACCACACCACTCAGCTTGGTGTCATCGACAAACTTGCTAAGGGTGCACTCGATCCCACTGTCTGAATCATTGATGAACATATTGAACAGTACTGGTCCCAATAAGGACCCCTGAGGGACACCACTTGTCACTGATCTCCATCTGGACATTGAGCCATTGACCATTACCCTCTGGATGCAACCATCCAACCAATTCCTCATCCACTGAACAGACCATCCATCAAATCCATATCTCACCAATTTAGAGATAAGGATGTTGTGGGGGACCATGTCAAAGGCCTTACAGAACTCCAGATAGACAACATCCATAGCTATTCCCTTGTCCACTGATGTAGTCACTCCATCATAGAAGGTCACTAGGTTGGTCAGCAGGACTTGCCCTTGGTGAAGCCATGCTGGCTGTTTCAAATCACCTCCTTGTCCTCCATGTGCCTTAGCATATCTTCAAGGAGGATCTATTCCATGATCTTCCCAGGCACAGACGGGAGGTTGACAGGTCAGTAGTTCTCAGGGTCCTACTTTCTACCCTTTTTAAAAATGGGTGCACTGTTTCCCTTTTTCCAGTCACTGGGGACTTCACCTGACTGCCGTGACTTTTCAAATATCACGGAGAGTGGCTTAGCAACTACATCAGCAAATTCCCTCAGGACCTTGGGATGCATCTCATCAGTTCCCACAGACTTCTGCATGTTCAGGATCCTCAGGTGCTCACAAACCTGATCTTCTCTTACAGTGGGAGGAACTTTGCTACATCCACTCAAGAGGTGTGGGGAGAGAGGTTGCCAGTGAAGACTGAGGCAAAAAAGTTGTTGAGTACCTCAGCCTTCTCCTTATCCATTGTTACCAGTTTGCCAGTCTTGCTCATCAGGAGGACTACGCTTTCTTTGACCTCCCTTTTCTGGCTGACATACCTGTAGAAGCCCTTCTTGTTATTCTTTACATGCCTTGCCAAGTTCAGCTCCAGCTGGGCCTTGGCCTTCCTGACCCCATCCCTACACAACCGGGCAGCATCCCTATACTATCCATACATATATATGCACACACACACACACATATATATATGATGTATATTAATTATTATATATTAATGTTGTGTTATACAATAACAATATATTTTATTGTATTATAATATATGCTACAAACTAAATATTATGTATGATATAATTAAATATATAATATATTAATATCCTAATACTGCTGTTTTAGTATAATTATTTTATATTAATTGTATACATTAGTATTTTATTATTATCTATAATAATAAATGTATCTATACATTTATATATATACACCTCACTGTGTGTATACACATATATATGCATATATACACCTGTGTATACACACACACACACACATAAAGCGAGAAAGAGAGAGGCTGTAGAAGTGATTTATTTTCCACTGTAAAAAATGCACTTTTTTTTTCTAGCTGGATCTTATCTTGTCTTAGTTATAATCACTGATTTATATCACACTCCTTTTCTGCTAGATTAAAGTGCAAAATACTAACTTGAACCTTTTCTCTAGATAGATGGTTGCAACCTAAAATAAAATCACCAGTAAACTGTCCTTAGGGATACATACACTGATCTTCCAAAGTGTTTTAATAGCTAGTACAATAGCATTGATTGCAGCCGTCATCATTAATTTCTTTTAATCTGTGTTTGTTAGGTATGTTGGTTACCACGCGACAAGGGATAGTCTATTATTGTTTTGAATTATTCCCCATGGCACCCGTCCAAGATGTGACACACCTTAGAGTCTGCTGGAACTTAAACCTCACTGCAGCAGCGGCTGCCTACAGGACAGCCTGCAAAAGCAAAGAGCCACGAACAGTCCCAGATGGTGGGCAAAGGGTACATGATGATGAAGCAGGAGAGGGAAGGAGGAGGCTGGTCAGTGTGCTGGCACATTCCCCTCACGTTAGACTGATGATTGTCAGGTGCCAGTGTCTGGGTGTCTATAGCTCAGCCCCGATATTTTGAGGAGCAGGCTGCTCACCCAAGCCAGGGCTCTGAGGGTCAGGCATCACCTCTTCATCCCTGTGGGACTTCTCCCTTGCCAAAGACCTCTGCAAGATCTTGGCATCCCTTTACTTTCTCTGGGACTATGGCCTCATTCAAGACCCTAGGGCATCATTATTATTTCCGCATATATTTTAGCATAGATGGAGATATGACATGTTTTTAGCTGGCAAGGCTACACCCATGCCACGATGGCAGCAGACTGGATTCCTGCCCTGGATTCGGCCTCATATGCCAGCTAAATAGTAAGTGCCTTCTGCCTGCTGTCTCTCAAGCTGCCTCCTGAAGGCAAGTGGCTGATTAGCATCTGAATTCCAATATTGAGACTTGTTCCCTATCACTACAGGATCTGTGTCTCCCTTTCTTACTCTTCCATCCTACAGGGAGATAAATTTTGAATAGCCTTTCCCCTTGAATTTTCATCTGACATATTTCTACTCAGCAGTAAAGTTTCCAAATATCAGAGAGGTGTTTACCTGTAGTTTGAACAGAGTAATGATTAAAAGACATGTGTCGAGTTCCTCAGTTAGTGAAGATTTGTGGATTTGTTCCTCGATTGGTGAAGATAGGGTGGAAAACCCTACGTCTCCTACTTTCCTGCAAAAAGACCCTCTACATAAACTGTGAAGGAAAGAGTAAGATATCTAAGAAAGTGAAGGACATTGCTATTTTCCGCAGGAAAAAGACTCTCTAAATATTTTTCAGCATGTTCCTTAATAAATACAAGTAGTTGGGTGTCTATTATGCAATGAATCAAGGCTCCAGTAACATTTTTTAAGGCAGCTGTACGGCTTCACGGAATCATAAAAGTCATGGACAGATTAAATGACCTAAGACGATATACTCATTTTTCCATTCCTCTCCTAGTAAATGATTATTCTCTGAGTGATGTTTTTCCATGGCCTTTTCTCAGTTCTGTTTAGAGGAATCATACAATAGGGGCTCCCATTGTTTTCTCAGGAGGTTATTCCAGAGCCAAAACATTCTCCTTAGATGTAATCAGTAGGAAATTTTTCATAATATTATTGTATTTTCTTGTAGCTCATATTGTTAATTTCACTCATGCTCAAATCATGTCTTTGTGGCATTTACACTCTCAAAACCCTTACAGGCAGTTGCTGTAATGCCTGTATATATGTTCCCCCAGTTATGTGTTGGTCTTAAATGAGATCTATATCAGTGGGTTCTGATGCCTGCCTAGCATTATGTTGGATTTAGTAAACTGGTTCCAAAATAGTGATCTACTAATAGAGATCCCTCAAAAATCAATTTTTCCTTGCTTTTTTTTTTTTTTTTTTNAGTTCTTCTTTTAATTCCTTCCAATTTCCTGGTGGTTTTTTTTCCTGCATTTTCTATAAATTAAATGTGATATTGCTGGTTTAAAACACATATTTTATTTGTTTGGGAACGGATATTAATGTGCAAGTTCCTACCAGTGAGGTGAAAGTTCTCAGGTACTTTGAGCTAAGAATACACAGAGAGAAACTTTCTTATCTTGCAGATAAGCACGATACTTTTTAAAGTTCTCCAGCACACTGTGATTCACATTTTAAACTTGTACAAAGTCATAGGCAAAATATAGAAAACTTACTCATATTCATACCAAAACTGAGATAACTTCTGCCTTTCATCAACAGCTATAGTGTTTACTATGACCAACAAGCCACACAAGCTTTGCAGCTGATATGATTTGATTTGCAATACAAAACAAATGCCTTTCTACTTGTTTAATTTGACTGTGAGAAAGTAATCCTGTGAAAGCACGTTCTTACAGAGCTAAAATGTGGCTATTAAAAGTATTCCTTTGTTCTTAAATCTAAGTTAGTGTCTCAGTAATATTTCATTCCCCTGTGAAAGTAATGAATGTCTAAAAACCCCCAAATTAATTTCTGCTGAAACTTCATTGAGTTAAAACACAGCATAGGTTTTTTTCAGAGCACTATGCAGAGTTGTCAGGCTACAGCACTTAGAAGTGCTGGATGTTACAAGTACCTAATGAGTACGGTATGCTAAAAGCACCTCAGTTCCATCACACTTTAGATAGTACTTGAAGTAATTTCCATCTGGCTGGCACTCAAGCATTTGTTGTTGTCCCTTTCTGAATCACTGCTAAACAAAAAAATAAGAAAGCTCTTTTCCACATTGCATTCCACATCTCTCAGCTCAGATTTTCTCTTTCAAGATCCGTATAATTCATTAGCCTGGAAGGTAAAATGAAAGACAAAAAAAAAAAAAAGGAAGCCTTTAAAGATGATGTAGCCTGGGTTGCGGAGTAGGTCAGGACAGAAGTCCTAGCCACTGTGCAGAGGAAATAGGGTGGCTCTCTTGTGCAAGGGTAGGGAGGAAGAAGTGAGGGACCTTTACAGTAGAGATATCTCAACATAGGCACTACATGTGGAAATCAAATCATAAAATCACTGTTGACACATATTATCCCCTCTGTGCAAGTGGAGAGAAGATCCTGTAAAGAAAAATGTCATGGCCAGGGGAGAGCTTGTGCTGCACAATTCCACCTTTGTGGCACGTCTTTCCTTCAACCTACATTGAGTCCATAGTTGGAAATAAACTTTTCCTTTCCCGGTAATACAGTTTTTCAAGTATCTGGAGGTCAAGCTAAGAAAAATTATTGTTTACCACAATTGTAATGTAAAAGGAATTCAGGAAAAGAAGCTTTTGCTGAATGATGTGATCATGTAGGGAGGTTATAAATTTGAAGTTTCCTTCATGAGTTTGTTCATAGGGATGTCACCAAAAACTACAGCAATTTTCCATTAACGGAACTGAAATATTTAGAAAAAACATTTGTGTAAATTTAAGTGAATATCCCCAGCTACACCTTATAGCAATTGCATAGAAATCAGCACTTCCAGAAAGCAATTCCTCTCATCCTCCCTACAGCTATCTAACAGGAGATGACTTGATCTTGGAAGAGGTATCTATGTCTTTCTGTGTGTGTGTAAAGGGAAGGTATTTGCACAGTCCTTCTCCCTGCATTTCTCGACACAGATTCTTAGACCAACAGATACCTCATAGCTCACGAGAAGGGGAGCTGTGATGAGAGGGAATAGGAGCAGGCAGTAGGCAGTCAGAATATCTATGTACCCCTGTTCCTTTCCCTACTGAAAAAATGCAGCTTTAAAGCTAAATATATAGATGTAGCTGAATTTAACTAGAGTCACTTTACTATGCTTATCTGTTTTTGGCAAACCACTTGACTAAGCAGTAGTGCTTATTGAAAATATAACTCCCTGAAACAGCTGTTTTGAAATTTTCTAAATGCCTGTTTCAAAGACTCTGTGCCTTGCTAAGGAAACATGGTAGTTAGTATGTGCATAGTCCGCAAAAGAAAATACTGCGTGATCCACTGTGCCATGCAGAAGATGAGGGGTTTTGTTAGTTAGTTGAGGGGGCAAGCGCTTTGCTATATTGCAAAAGGCTGGCATTTTGATTTGAGCTGTGCAACAGGACCTCAGACAAACTGTGGATGGTGTTTATGTGAGTGTCATAAATTCCTTAGGATTTTGTAAACTCTCTCATCTGCCAACCCGTTATTACATGCATACATGTAAATTTTACCTGCTCCTCCACAGAAACAAAATGCCTTCATTCGCTGGCAGGGGTTACGACCATTCTCTTGCTCAGGAGAAAAGCATGAATAACATGCAGAGATGAAGTATGTCTCCCATGAGGCTTCCAGGAGAGTTTCCTTCATGGGATCTCTGTGAAGAGAACAGGGAGAAGATAAAACTGGGGGATTTGGCAGTAGACCCTTCTTCAGTTTGCACCCCACTTACAGGGTTGCAACAGTAGCCTGATTTGCTAGTGTTGGGCCAGATGTCATATCAGAAACTCATGATTTACAAATACTTGGACTTTTTTTCCACATAAGTCTGTATAGTCTAAGAATATTGATATTGCAAGATATCTATCATATACATAGTGATAATGCTGTTTTACACAGTAATGACTTTTAGTAATTAGTTGATTTCTATAAAGAATTGGGAAAGAGAAACTCCCCCCGGAATCACAGAATCACGGAATTTTCAGAGTTGGAAGGGACCTCTAGAGATCATCTAGTCCAACTCCCCTGCCAAAGCAGGATTGCCTAGAGCACATTACTCAGGACTGCATCCAGGCGGGTCTTGAAAATCTCCAGAGAAGGGGACTCCACAACCTCCCTGGGCAGCCTGTTCCAGTGCTCTGTCACCCTAACTGTAAAGAAGTTTTCCGTATATTTGAACGGAACCTCCTATGTTCCAAGGAACCTCCTATGTTCCAAAAGCTCTAATCCAGTAACCATGAAGTCAGCAGTCATTTATGCCTAGATAAGATTCTAGCATCCAAACTGCAAGGCTACTAGAAACCCCAGGGATCTTCTTATGCCAGATGAATCATATGCCTCCATTTATCATTCAGGAACGGAAAGAGCCAGTAATGACTGCGTTCAAGCAGTAAATACAAAATAAGGCCTCCAAGCTTCTGCACTGTGAGCAACGCCAATGAGGCCAGACAGTATATTTGGCCTCCAGAGTTCGTGTGTGCATGTATGTGTGTGCAGTCATCCTCTTCCATTTCAAGCAGCAGGATTATACTATTGTCTTGCATGCAAATCCAGAGCTAAGTGAGCGGAGGGGAAACGTAGACCAAGTTATTTACACAGTATCCACAGTCTGCTTACTGAGGTGTAGTGGGTTTAAAATCCTCTAGTAAGGAGTACGCTGTGTTCTCTGCTCTCTAAACATGCTGGAAAGCACACTGCATGTGTTGTCTTACCGGGTTTTGGTGATGTGAGCTCCGTGCCATACTGCTGCAGATGGATAATATGTAAGGCTCTTTTAGTAGAGTTCAGGCATGCACCGGTAATTGCAGACTTGAAATCCTGGAGCAAGCAGGGATGCAGAGAAGCAGGAGTTACTAGGAAGTTATACAAATGAGACAAAACCTTGTGTAGTTTCATTACCTAAACAGATATACAGAGATTTACTCTGGAAATCTCACCTGATTCATCGATGTTATCCATCCTGTTACATATGGTTGATAAGGGAAATACCCCTAAATGCTTTGCTACTCCATGGAAAATTATGTCATTCCACAGGGATATAAAATGCTCCTATCTCTAGATCTTCATAGGATATACAAAGGGAAAAAGAGAACAGAGCCTAACCTGCTCTGGGATCCACAAAAAGGAACAGGAATTTTGCCATTAAGTTCAGTGAGGTAAAGATGTCTTCTTTGAAGATGAAATCTTTCTAAACACAGCAATTTTTCTTTTTTTTTTTTTTTTTGTTTTTGCACCTCTGTTACCAGTTAGTAAGTTATGAAGCCAATGATCAAAATACATTGTGTGCTGTTACCAAACCTCGGTTGCAACTTTGTGCAGTTATCTGTTTTAATGTTCTAGGGCACTGGCAAAAGCTTTTATTTTGGAAGCTTCCTTTTACAATCAAATTACATATGAAGGCCCGATTCAGCACAGTTTACCCAAACGGTTTTCAAAAGGACCAAACTCACAAATAACCATTGTGGTATTGGGAGATGCAGAATGAGTGTCAAGAGTGGTCTTCTTTAAGAAGCAAACCTTTTCATCGCCTGTACAGAGATACCTCCCAGATTCATGAAAAACTATAAAAGGGATTGTCTACAAAAACATCAGGAAGTAGAATGAGGTCAGAGGAAAAGCTGTGACGAAACTGAGCTCAGTGGGGATATTATTAACCAGTCCAGACAGCATACTGGTGATACAATGTAAATACCATCTTCAGGTAAGAAACCCTTCCTCAAATGTCTTTGGTCAACACCTGAGCTCAATCCAAACTTTGCTGGAGGTCCGAGAGAATCATTGCATTCTTCCCAGGCTTTTTCCTGTTTGTCTGCCTCTGCCCTTCTGAGTTTTAGCCTGAACTGAGTCACGTAGTCTTAAAAGTCATAGCAGGAATTACCTTATTTTCCAAATCTCAGACGGTCCAACAGCAACTTTACGGAGCCTCGGCATTTCTTATCCTAATGCACAGGTTCCCAAGAAGTCAAGAAAACTGGCATTAAGAGCGAAGGAAGGCAGAGGTGAGAGGCTTTGAGTTGCTGCTGGGCTAAGGCAGAGGCTCCTCCTTGCTGGCTCTGAGGCTGCCTGGAGCTGACACTGATACAAGGAGTTGTTTGTAGACAGGGGAGAGTAGCTGAAGTTGCAGACTGGGAAAATAGCCCACAGGAGGAAACTTGTGAGCAAGGTGATGTTTCGGGGGAAGAGATCATAGAGCAACCAGCTTTAGCCCACTTTCAGATCGCAAAGGTTTTAGCTCCTCCTGAGCTTCAGCGGTGCTTATGGAGTGAAGAGGTTCACAGCTCATTTCACCTTTAAGGAAGAGTCACAAGCTGCTTTCATTCCTGGTGCTCCACTGTCATTTGGGACTCTAACTGAGTGCCCCAGAGACAGGTATTTGACACAGAAATTGAAATTGCCTGGAAGAATATCCATCTCTCCTGATGATGCAGGTTCGCTCTCCCTGGTGTGTTCCTGCTTCTGATAAGCCCTTGCCATGAGACTAATCTGTGGTTGGACACCCCGCTCAGCCAGCTGGCCTAGCCTTGAGGAAGAACTGGAAAGCACCTCATATTTCGTGTTGTTTCACATAGCCAGGTATAGACAGTCTCAGGTGTGAAATCTTCACTGGCCCTGAGACTTGCCTCAACACAGGGCAACCTAGAATGATACCCGTTCCTGGTATAAGCAATATCACAGGCACCCTCTCAAAACATCTGAAGTCATTGTGACTGTCTAATTCATGTCCCACAGGGATTTCAGTGGTTCGTGGGTTTGCTCTTCAACCTGTTTGCTGTAGAGAGGCTTAAGGAAAGTAGGATTTACAAGGAGTCCTCAGCACTCCCCTAGACCTGCTTCTATTCAAAGAAATGTCAGCAACGCTCCAGAAACTGCTGAGCATTTTCAAAAGGCTTTCTCCTTCGATCCCACTTTTGTGACGACAGGGTAAAATATTTTTCTTTCTAAAACCTGAACTTTCCCACACTGTTTTGTGAATGGTGAACAATATTAAGAGCGTTTCTTACCTCAAACTTTTGGGATGGTTTTTAGCTAGTTACTTAGAAAGAAGTTAGTTATATACTTTTTTTCCTCACTAGGAGGAAAAAAAACCAACTAAAAAACACACCTAATGATACCCTGAAACACCTACAGAGAATGCAAAGTCCAGGCTTATATGCAATTCTAAACAAGTGTCACTTCAATATATTTTTATTCCTTTAATGAGCTCATTTTTCAGTGACTTCTCTTATCTGATATTTCTGGAGGGCCCTTGGCATTCCTTGCATTTTTTCCCTTTTGCTTTCAGCTGCTTCGTAGTCCCCTTCCTACTTCAATCTTTCATTGAGATGCTGAGCCGAGTGACAGACTTTAATTAGGTGACATTTGTTGCTAAGGAGACATGCTTTTTAAACTAAATAAGAGGAGGTTACTTTAAAATCCAAATGCACTATAAATGGTAGCTTTATGTGTGGGAGGGGGCAATAGTTTTATCGGAGTGGTCATTAGCATATTTCTCATGTATTATGTTGGAAAGAAACTTATAATAACATTTATTTTTTGCTGCCCAACATAGTTCCAGTCTTGCCAGTCTGCCATGCTAATTAAATCTTTTTCACAATTATGCAGTTAAAGTTGGCAGTCTTGCAAGCACTTTGATTTAAATCCTCTTGGAGTCAATGTTGCATTGTTATAAGACGACCTATGCATTTAGCATGTTTATTTTGGCATTTTGCAGTCCTAATTCTAGCAAAGATAGAAACAACTAAAAAAAGTTGCCAGGTTTACTTTGAAAAAAAAGCAAATGGTTCATTTTCAGAGTAGCCAGCCTGGTTAGGTCTTGTCTGAATTCCCCCTCTGGTAAAAGAAATAAAAGATGGAGGACATACAATATTAATTATGGGAACAAACATACAGTAAGATTAAGCCATCATAGTAAGTTTCACATACCAACAGCAGCATCCTTGAGGATGTTCATGTGTTTTAATTTGAGCCATTATGAACTTTCTCAAATTTAAAAAAAAAAAAGTGGGTAACATGGCCAAAGGAAGGGGGCAAAGATTGTTGTAACAGCTATTAAAACAAGTGTACAAAGTAATGTAGTCAATCAGTATGTAGCTGCACAGTTATAGAGATGTCCTGCACATATTAATGGATTATATACCAAATTCCAGAGAGCTCTGAGCCATCCCACAGCTTTTCTTGCTCAAGTGGAACCTTATGCATTTTTGAATAGTGCCTCTGATACAATCTTGGTTCAATTTCTGTAGGTGAAAGTCCTACAAATCCTTGAAGACCTTTCTGTAAGAACAAGAAGGTTAAAAAAATGTTGTTTTGAAGTGAGAGAAAGTTAAATTAAATTTGCACTAAGATAAGAGAAAAATAACTTGCTATCTCACTTAAATAAGCATTATCAGGAAAGGAAATAAACTTTTGCTTTGTTGAAGTAGTAGCAATAAGAGAGATCGTTACAGCCATCTTGTACTGCAGTTATTTGTCTCTGACCTTGCCTTTTTCCTGGACAGCACACTTTGTCAAGTCTGGATAAAAATTGGTTGCAACAAGGCAGGAGGGAGAATGAAAATTTTCCAGTCTGAGTTACAAGGGCCCAAAAGAGCTGTTGGTGCCTTTGAACTAATCCAGCAAAGCATTTTGGGTTAGATGCTTATTTAGGACAGTGAAATTTACATGACACATTAAAAATTGGTTTCTTGTTACCATGACAACTACATGTTTAACCGTTGTTTAATTATTCAGTGCACAATATGTAAAATCTCATTTCAGAAACACCCTTGAGCATCTTGATGGCAGTCAGAATATACTTAATAATAAACATAAATTCTTACGTGCTTTGCTGATCTAGGTAAGAATCACATCTCATATACATTTTTCCACTTGACTTCAGTGTGAATAAATCCAGCAATCTGGTCTAGTGGGAGGTGTCCCTGCCCATGGCAAGGGGGTTGGAACTAGATGATCTTTAAGGTCCCTTCCAACCTAAACCATTCTATGATTCTATGTTTCTATGATCTATGAGGATTACTTGTGAACAGAAGGATTCTGAAGATCAGACATTTAGCCTTTAAAATATCTTGTTTCATGGAATCAGTCCATACAGGAAAAAGTAAGTCGAAAATAGTGATCATATTTTGTACTCTTCTTAAGGTTGGTGTTTGGTGGTTTGGGTTTGGTGAGGTTTTTTTTTCAAAATCAAGCATCAGCAGACTTACACATTCTCCCTTGGTCAACCTTAGTCTTTAATTGTCTGCTGTATGATCAGCCATAGACATGAGCCTACGCTGGTGAAAGCTGCAGACTGTAGACATTAGGCCCATCATCTTATCCATTGAGATGTAGCCCACTAGTCAAACTCATTTCCAGGGGAACGTATTTCCTACACAAGTGAAGACTTTTCCTGTGCAGGTGGACAGCCATGAGACTCCCAGAATTTTTGGTCTGAGTATGCCAAAAACGTCAGCCAACACAAAGCAGAGATGACAAACACTTTATATTTTTGGCTGGGCGTGGCCTTGTAATTCCTGCCCCTCCAGTTCGCAGCACTGCTGGATGGATGCCCTGCTTCGGCAGCACTTGGGTAAGGTGTGGGGTGAGGGAAGTTACTCACTTTGGCAGCTGGAGCACAGAGCTGGGACTTGGGCTGCCCCGTCACCATTCATGCTCGTTACTGCATTATTTCAGCAGAACAGGATATTGTCCAAGAGAAAGCTGGAGTGCCCCTTCCTTTAGCTATGCTTCACAACAGCCATTTAACATCAGGGTTTTTAACCCTGAAATCTAGGAAATGGGAGTGGAGATTTCTCCAAGAAAATGAGGGAAATGAACCTGGTTTCCCACATCCTGACAAGTGCCTGAGGGAACCGCTCACTCAGTAAAAGACAGGGGTAAAGAGTGCATCTACTCTTACAGCAAATTATATGAACGCTTTTGTAGTAAATTTGAAATGTCATTGAGTTCTGGTAAAAAGAGCATAGACAGAGCAAAATGATTTTACCCTCATAACGTTGAATTCAAGGCAGCTCTAAGGAAGGCATCCAGATAATACAGTTACCTGGGTCTGCAGATTCCCCTCAGACATTGCACTGTGTACTTTTTTGTTTGAAAAACTTTGCAGAAATTGTTATAGTGTTAACCCAAAATCCAATGCAAATAAAGTCAAGTTAATTGGGCAGGCTAATAATAAAGAACAAATTATAGGACTCAAAAAAAAAAAAAAGACTTATTAGATCAACTAGGTTCTTGCTGAGACAAAAAATAACTGGTATTTGCACAGCATCAAAGAAAATGACCTCTGATTGATAGCGGATGCTTCAAATACATACAAAACATTCAAGCACTTTTTAGTGCTTTCCTGAATCAAAGTCATTGTCCAGCATATCTTAGTGCTGTTCCCTTCACTATACTTTCTAATGGTTTATTAAAGCAATGCTAAATGATCTTGACTTTTTTCCAAGATGATGAGAGGCTGGTAAAGTGAAACTGCTGCCAATCCTGTGGCTTCTCTCACTTCTATTTTTGTTCCTTGACAAAGACGACTTCAGTGGAAATTTCAAGATGTGTTTTCTCTTGCTCTTTATTTCTTCTTAAACCTTGTTAATTGAAAGGTATATGGAGAGTTTCAACCTGTCTAATTATTTGTTTATGTCTATACATATATAGATGCCTATCTTATTATTTCTCTTCATATAGACAATTATATCTCAAAAATATAGGGGGAAAAAGAGTTAATTTATTTATTTAATTTAATAACACAATGACATATCTGTCCGTGACTTTAGTCTAATTTGATTTAAAATGAACATAGAAAAATATTTAACTTTGAATAAAAGTCAGGGTTTGACCCCACCCTTCCTCCCACATCCCAACCCACCAGCCCAGAGAGAGCCTAAAATAATAACAGAGCAATTCTACACTATGGCCTCAAGGTCAACAGATTCAAGTTCTGCTAAATCAAATACAAATCTGGTCTTAAAAGCCCCTGATTGAAACAGTACTCCTCTGTATAAAATTCAGAGTTGTACATTCAAGTGCCTAAGCAGATCTTAGTGTTGTGGTTACAGGCAAAAGGGGAGATTTCAGATAGCCAGTGCTACTCTAGTTTTCCTAGTGGGAAATATGGGTATGTGCAGAGTCGTTATTCTGCACTACCGGATGTGTGAACTTTATTGACTTCATTTAGATAATTCCTGATGTACTCTGGCATCGGGAAGGTCAGTACTGAACTCAGGAAACCACAGAGGCAGAAATTTGGTCGAGTTCTTTTCCAGCACGACAATAAAAGTTAACATTTATTCTACAGGTGTCTCTCAGCTAGATATCTGTGCCTAGAGTACACCACACAAAATATTTACTCTAGGGCCTCCTTCTCCTCCCATCACTCTCTCTGCACACAACTACGTACAGATGAATCTACCAACATGTTTGTGGGGAGTAATTTGCAACTGCTACTAATACTTCCCTGTGTTATTCACCCCTCTTCCATTAGCATTGGTATAAGGAGATGGCTATAGTATTATTTACTCCTGTTGAGTTTTTTCTTTTTAATTTGTTTTCAACTGCTAACTTCAGGACCAAAAGCTTTTGAAGGTCCAGCTATGAATGGAATTTAGGTGCTGAATCAGACTAAGCATACTTGAAGATGGGAATGAGCACGGGTATGCCTAAACAATTTTGTTTGGGTGCCAGAATGGGCAGGACTCCCCCAAAGAGAGCAGTTGAGAGTTGACCACAGCTAGATTGCTTCCAGACCTGGTGCTGACTCCCTTCGTGCGAGTGCCAATAGCTCTCTGCTGAACGCACTGCAGAAAAGCCGTGTAAATATACAGCTCATCTTTCAGTTCTTCCCTCAGATCCAGGCGAAGCTTGGAGATTTATTTATCTGCAATGCTGACATTCCTTTTTCTTTCTTATGATGAGGTCAGGAGAGAATTGCCACCCACTCTGAATCATAACATGGTAAACCTCAAAGCCAGGACACAGAAATGAAGTACAGGGCTTATTTTCCCATAGAGAAAGAGAAGGGTAGGTAGTCAGAGAAAGTGTTGTGACTGTGACTCTTCTAGTCTTTTGATATGACTGGATGAAAATAGTGTCCATAGTTTTTCCTTACTTCCAGTAAAAAATAATCACTGAAGGTGTTAATGGTACTTTGCTGCAAAAAGGCGTTAACTGCTGGTAACGGCATAGTTCTGCTGGGCCACAGCTCTGGTAAAGCCCCCAAAGGCAGCTTGTTTAATATAAGTTCTGGTTCCGCATCCTAGCCAGCACGTTTACAGTACATGGATTTGAATACCTCCGAGACTCACATCTTTTTTGTGAGGCAGTGTGAGTACACAGGGACTGGAACACACACTTAGGAACTTTTGGGGGGTAATTTTGCTCGGATAGGACAAAAACCCAAGAAGAAAGCTTCCCAGGGATCACTGCCCTTTGCTTAGATAGTGTGTTAGCTGTGTGCTATCATCCGTTTTCAAGTTGTCCTGGAAGAGTTTGGCCGGCTACAATGCAGTGATACTTTTGCAGGATATCCTTTTTGCATATTGCATATTACTGCTGTGTAAAACACACTGGATACATAAACATTTCCGCATGTAAATTTGATTAAATGCTGTGTTATTTCAATTAAAGACCATGCTCTGTAGTGATGGTACCCGTCAGATCAAACATGTAGGGAATTTCAAAGGAGTGCCACATACCAAATCTGTAAGTTCACTTCTAGATCTCTGTGCAAGTAGTCTGGTTTTGAAGGGGGGGAATGTTTAACTTTCTTTGCCTAAGTCAGGCAAAATACTCCACATATATGACTGTTCTTCTGAAGCACTCATTTTCTACCTGTTTTCTGTGCTTTTAGAGCTCTTCATGTCTGCTCTCTGGGTGAAATACCTGCCTCCTAAGTCAAGATTTTCCAGATTTTTTTAAAGCAGTTACAGCCTGTATAGTCTTCCCAGTATTAGAATCTTTGACAAATAGACATTTACAGTATTAGAAAGAAGAACTAGAATTAGCATCCAACAAAGCAAGAACAGTATAAGTAATACATTATTAATATAATACCAACAAAATGCTAATAATTGTGGGTTTTTTGACACTGGAAAACAGAAAAAAATTAATGTTGCACGTTAAAGCACCTTGTACTTTTTCATGATAAGTCCTAGTTCCTACATTCTCATGCCTGCAATCTTTAAGCAGCAAAATACCCACTGAGAGCTACCATGCAGGCACACGGCTACACAAAAAATGCCTGACACATTTGTATTTTAGTAAAAAAAAAAAGGTTTCTATGGAAAATTGTTATAGCATATTACATGTCATAATTTTCTCCAAAGTTTGCAGTCTCTTCTGCTGTTATTGCATGTCACCACAGAATGACAAGAAAAGACTACACTGAAGTTTCTTAACTTCCACTGCTCATGGAACCCAGCGTCCTCAAATTAAGAAACCATCCCGGACAAAGTAAAACCTTAGGCTGATTTTGGGTAACAATATTGTAGAAACATGGTCCTGGAAATCTCAGCTTAGCTATCTTCCAACCCTGGCATAAACTAAATTCCATATGTGCATCTTTTTGTGACATTAAAGTTTCCTGTGTGTCTAAATTTGTTTCCTCACATGCCAGAAGTCCCTTCCAACCTGAACTACCCTATGATCCTCTGAACTCGATGCCTAACTCACACATAGGTACAAGTATCCACAAAGCAGATCTTCCTTCTCCCTGACCAAGGGGACATGCAAAAAACATGCAGTGTAATGTGCGATCGCAGCCCAGAAGGCCAACCTCATCCTGGGCTGCATCAAAAGGAGTGTGGCCAGCAGGGCGAGGGAGGTGGTTCTGCCCCTCTACTCCACTCTCATAAGACCCCACCTGGAGTACTGCATCCAGTTCTGGAGTCCCCAACATAAGAAGGACATGGACCTGCTGGAGCGTGTCCAGAGGAGGGCCACGAGGATGATCCGAGGGCTGGAGCACCTCTCCTATGAGGAGAGGCTGAAAGAGTTGGGGCTGTTCAGCCTGGAGAAGAGAAGGGTCCAAGGAGATCTTATTGTGGCCTTTCAGTACCTAAAGGGGGCCTACAGGAAAGCTGGGGAAGGGCTTTTACTAGGGCATGTAGTAATAGGACGATGGGACGCTTTAAACTGGAAGAGGGCAGGTTTAGATTAAACATTAGGAAGAAGTTTTTCACTTTGAGGGTGGTAAGGCACTGGAACAGGTTGCCCAGAGAGGTTGTTGAGTCCCCATCCCTGGAGGTGTTCAAGGCCAGGCTGGACGTGGCCTTGGGCAACCCGGTCTAGTGGGAGGTGTCCCTGCCTATGGCAGGGGGGTTGGAACTCGATCTTCAAGGTCCTTTCCAACCTAAACCATTCTATGATTCTATGACACAAAAAGCAGTGAAAATAAACATTTTCTTTTGAAAAATTGCCACAGCACACAGCAGGTCCCTTTTGGTAACCTGCTGGCTGCTTACTGATGATGCTGACTAAGGCAATCCCTGCGTGGGATGGTGCTTGTCCTTGACCCTGGGTGACAACTGCCATGCAATCCACAGGGAAGCTGGATGTTTAAAAGCTAGGCATTACAATGCTCACTGTGGTAGTCTCCAAATCATTTTGGGTTGGTTTTTGGTTCTTTTTTTTAATATTTGTCCTTGAATTTGTTTGTTTTAAATGAAAGCTGAGATCCTGGAGATAAACTGGGGCCTGTTTTATGTCTTTCCAGAAGGGGCCCTCTTAGGTGCAGGAAAACACTGTCCTATTGGAAGTGCAAAGGAGATTCTAAATGTTATTGCAAAATCTGGCCATCAGATCCCTAAAGCGAAAGATACAACAGAGGAATGGCAGAGGTATAAATTCTGTAGTTAACAGAGCTTTCCAGAGTGCACAACTCCTGTTTCCTCACACTGTCCTTGAATTTTAAAAATGAATAAATGCTAAAAACATCCAGAAACATAATCAAGCCATGGAATACAAGCCTTATGGACAAAGGTAGCCAGATCTAGTTCCCACCCTTGTCAAAAACAATAGGAAATCCATTTCAGACATTAAAATAAACTCATGCAGAAGAAGTCTGATTCGAAGCCAGAATGAAATACGGTCTCTTCATACAGGCTTGTGTTTGTGGGGTTGCTATTCAAGCAAGGCCTTCTAAGCAGCAAAAAAAAAGGAACTAAAAGTGCTGAAATACAGAATAATCCATCCAGGGTAGGAAAATATTTTGCTCCATACTAATATCTGAAAATGGAGTAGAGTTGCATTACCCTTGCTTGTTTGACAGCCACTTTCTCTTTTTTTTGGCCTTTATTCCTGTGCCAAACCGAAGCTCTCTTTTGACAGTATGAAATGTCTGCGGCAATACCGACCTAAGGTACCGTCTTTCACAGACAGAGTGGCAACGATAAAGTTTTAGAGGTCAAAATGCTTTCACATACAAAGGTAAATGTGAGGAAAGGATGAGCTGATCAAACCTCATGTTTCTCTTGTGCTGCTCGAGATAGCCTTAAAGACCCTCTGTCATTTCTGGAAGATCCTCTCTTATTCCTATGTTTTACTTTGCAAGGGAGAGTTACTTATGGACAGAGGGTAACCGTGTATTCTACTGATCCTAGACAAAAAAAGGTAAGAAAATAAGGAACGTAGTACAAAAGCCTCGGGAAAATAATCAAGATACGAAAACATGTCTGTGTCAACTTCTCAGTGAGACACTGGCCCACAATCAAACACAAAGCCACAGACTAAATAGAGATTTCTTACTCACCAAATGAAGTGCAGACTTCTTTGACTACCATGCTATTTATTTTTCAATAGTTTGATTAGTGCACTACTGATTTCTCACACTTGGTTTCTGGCAGTTTTCTCCATAATACTGCAATATCCTCTATAGAGAAATGGGAAAGATATTGTCAGAGGGGAAAAGTTATTTTATAAGAAGAAAAAGCCTTTCTTTAGAAAAATTAAAATATGGTCAGAAAGGGTGGATTCTTTTTGACACTTAGCAAAAAATTCAGATCATGATGTACCATGAAGGAAAAATTCCAGGTGCATCAGTTTTTTGAAAAATATACTGAACGGCTGCCTATTCTGCTAGGCACTTAGAACACTTTGTTAAATATATTCCAAAATTGAGATTAAGAGTGGTTCCCTGGAGATTTCCTACAGTCTGGTAAAGCACCCAGTCAGGGAATGCTTTTTCTGCACCCTGCAGGTTAGTACAGCTGAATACTTTCTAAAATCAGATTTCTCTGCGCAGTAAAAGCATAGCCTTTCTTTGGAAAGACCCCACAAAAAGAATTACATGCCACACATGACCGATGTTAATTTTCTTACTCAGCAAAGCGAAATTCAATCTATTTTATGTCCATAGAGTATCATCTTTTTGAGGCACA
The DNA here is from genome assembly GCA_008711295.1 of Anarhynchus alexandrinus. Lineage (NCBI taxonomy): Eukaryota > Metazoa > Chordata > Aves > Charadriiformes > Charadriidae > Anarhynchus > Anarhynchus alexandrinus. The sequence goes on from VUYV01000060.1 coordinate 4,073,009, forward strand.
CTTATCTTGTCATCTCTTCCTATTGCATCCATACGGGCATGTGAGCTGGCTTCAGTAATCCATGAGGTGACTGACTATAAGGTGAAATAGTTATTAAAAATATCTACCTTCTCATTTAACCCTACATTAGAAAATTATAGTCTCACTGGTATAAATTACAGAAATTTAAGTAACCAGAAAGTGGTGTGGGGGAAGAATGCCAATTTTCTCCCTTAGAGGACTTTGCCATTTCCAAATCTGAGCACAGTCTGGTTAGAAACTCTTTGTGCCAAAAATTCCGTTTCCAAAGCACAAGAAGCCAAGCAGGCAGGGGAGCAGGGAAGAGGCATGCAGGCAGCCTGCTTGGCTTCTGCCAGAAGGTTTTCCAAATGGCCGAGGTCTTTTCCATTCTCACTGGTCGCCAGACATCAGGGGAACTGATGTTGCAACTGAGTATTTCTCTGCTCAGCTCTAATCATCAGAGAAATTAATCTTTCTGGACTGAGAAAAATATTAGTCGGTTTTAAATGCAGGATGCTGCTCTGAGCAGCCACCTTGACTACCCTTTCAAAGAAATGGCTTTATTCAGAAGAATGCTTAACATGAGCCTATAATGTCCTGTTTCCATCAACAGTTAAGCTCGTATTTGAGACTAGGCACATACTTGACTTCGTTTACTGAGTAGCAATAGATGTAAAAGCAATCCCCATGTAAGGTTTCCCAGCCAGTTCTGTCACATGTCAGCACTGAACAGAAACACCTTTAGAAAGCTGGAAAGGAAAATCTTCTGAGCAGAGACTGCCGATCACCAGTTCTTTCAGCCTGTGGGGCAGCAAAAACGAGTGTTAAGAGAAGACTGTCAAGTTCCTAAGTTGATCCAGGGTCAGAATTTGAGCTGGACTTGCAGATCCTCAGGTGTGACTCCAGCCACTGATACTCTGCGTGGTTCTGCCCCTGAAGACCTGCATTAGTAATACGGCTGTAAATGAAAAACCAAATGCTTCTTATGCAACCAAATACATTGTCACAGCTCCTTCTGTATTACTACAGTGAATTATTACAGGACAGGGCTGAGAAGAGATGATATCCTGTCCATGCACAAAGACTGCCTTCATGAAGGAATTTCTAATGATTTCCTACTGTGGTTCAGATTTGATGAAATTAGCAGTTTTGCTTGCCTTGAACAGAAAAATTGCCAGTTGCCACCAAGATCTTTTTAGACTGGAAATGCCTGTTACTGGAGTTGACCTCAAGTTGTCACTAGAAAGAAGTAGTTTTGATACCTAAGCAAGGGTCCTCACCTCGACCATCACAGCCAGCTCAGGGAAATTTAATCAGCATGCAACTCCACTGTTCGTTGATTTCAACCTCACACTTTTTTTCCCGTAAGGTCTACAACGTATTTAATCTTGCTCACAATGTATTTAATCTTGCTGGGGCTGGAGCTGAGACACACAGTATTTACTATTGCCTGTATTAATACAAGCAGGCATAGGGTGTGATTTAAGGGTGTAACAGTTGTGAATATTTTGGCTTGCACTGGAAATAGCATTTATTTTTTCGCATGCACTTTGAAAGTTGAATAAAGCTCAGCTTGAGAAGGGGCTTTCTGTGATGGTCGCAGTTAGAGGGTGGTACTCTTACAGAAAGAATAACTTTGTCCCTATAGATGTTCTTTCAGAGGTGGAGTGCCAGATGGTTGCAGGCTGTCCAGTTTCACAATTTGTATGTGCTTTCCAAACTGTGGTAACATCACTTATTATCTGTTACAGACTGGCTTGCTTCATTAATGTAAGTAATATGGAAAAGAAAATTCCACCCTGTACACACTGAACTAGGCAAGGAAAATGGGATTCTCCCATAGGCCACCTCAGAGTGTTTTTTAAAATCCCACCCATGGAGTGATTGTATGAATTGGTAGCAGTCAGTACCCGCAGAGTTAAGGCCTTCCTTAAGTCATGGTTCAAAATATCTAAATTAATGGATTCAGCATGGGGAAAGGAAAATCAAAAGTTAGGGAGGATTGTGAGGTTTGAGTCTTCTAAACATTTTTGTTCTGGACAGTTTGTTCACAATTATAGCATCTCAGGGCCAAATTGTCTGGTTTGTTTCATTCATCTTGCATTATACAAAGCGAACGTATGCCAGGCAGAGGGATTCACTGCTGGGGAATTCCCACAAGCCGGGGCAGTCTCTGGCCACTTCAGATGCTGTGGGGAGAGGACTGTCATCTATCCCCCACGCCTATGTCACCACCTGCTTTCCTGAACACTCTTCCCCTGCAGTAAGGGAAAACAGAGTACAAATGAATATTTTCCCTATGTTTTTCATCTGGAGAGATTCAACAGAAGCAGCATGCTTATTTTATAGGTGGATGGGTGCTTCTCTCAGCCCAAGAAGCCCCCATTTTTTGAGGTCCGGTTGCATGGGACACTCGTCCTGCAGGGCAGTTCCTCAGCATTAAGACCCTCTCACTTCTGCAGGAAAGGATGTGAAAAGCTGCTCTACCATCAGATGGATGTGCTGCCCAGCCATGCCGCCTTATATATCTATTTCTGTCCTTTGCATTTATTAATATAGGGTTACCCTTCCTAGCCATTCAGAAAGTTACTGTAATGATCATTTTCCTAATCTAACTCAGTGACAGTGCCAAGAGCTCTGAAAATACCTGTAACCAGTCTTCTGCTGGTATCCAGCTCCATCATCTTCTTTCAATGAGACCATAAACTTGTGGGAGAGTCGCCCCCTTTTGATATCACCCACCAGTATTCCCCATGTTGTGTTTGCAGTCTATAGCTATGGCTCCTAGGCACAATTCAGACATTACATCAAAAATGTATTATTAGTAAAAGTACTAGGCAGGGGCTTTATAGCTCACTTTTCCATTACAATTGGTTCAGGCGTTCAGGAAGTTTCTCTTTTTGTCAGTCACATGCTTAAATCTCCAGGGCAGTATTATTCATAACTTAGCTTAGTTTTCAGAACGGTAATAAATAAATGCTATAAATTAATTGATAAATTAATAAAATTAAGTTTTCCTCACATTTTTCTAGTTGGAATGTTTACAGGTACATGCAGAGATTGACTTTTCCGAAATAAAGACCAGGATGAAAACTTCTTGTAGAAAAGAGTACAGTTTGACTAAATTTGTAGGGAATTCTGAGATCGCCCTACCAAACTCTTAAAAAAGGGTGTCAGCCACCAATATAGTCTATACATTTTAAAGCAATTCCAGTAGAATTCTAATGTCTTTAGAGCATGATTGGTTTTATTCAAACCATACTCTTCAAAACTTTTACAAAAGAGGTATCAGCACACCAGCTACATCATGAAATGACATCCAAGAGGACAGCCTGTGTGGGTGAAGTGGTGCTTTTTTTTTGTTTGTGCTCACTAGTGAAACAATATGGATAGAGACCTCACGGAAAGAGGTCCATGTTCATTGGAAATTCAGTAATTCTGTGCTATCTGTTCCTAATATTCCTTTCCTAATAGTCAAATTTTCCCGTCTCTGAGAAAAGGAATAAAATTACCCAGCCATTCCCTGCCAGGTTAGAAAACAGACACCCTGGATTACCAGGTTGGCAACAAGCGTGTTCTCTGCCAGCTCTCACACAGTCATAGCTGAACAGGATGCTAAAAGGAAAGCTCTTCTGTATGGAGGCTACCTCTCAGCTGATGAAGATTAATTTCTGATGCCATATATATTCAATGTGGCGCATTTCAACTGAAAGTAAAAGAAGTACAGCCACAAAATCAGCAAGACTGGAAAGTTGCCATCTTCATAGCACTGTGGTGAGGACATTTGCAATAGATGTACAAAACAGATCCAAGATCCTCCTTTCTCTCATCCAGCATAAGGCAATGAACCAAGGAGTAGCAAGCTATGACCAAAGTGATGCACTGAAGTTTATTTCTCCCCTGTTGAGCTTTGTTTTACCTTCTACCTTATTCTTAACTCTTTGGAGGGAGGAGATGGAAAGTAAATGATTCTTCCGTCTGGCAAGGGATTGATCTGTGGCGTAATTTTGGGAAAGTTACATCATACCCCTTTCCTGTCCTATCTTTTAGTTGTCAGGGTCACTTTGATCACTGACTTTTAAGGGCAGAGCCTGTCTCTCACCATGTGTTTGCACACAGCCTAGCAACGCGGGCTTCAGTTTGGATCAGGGCCTGTAAGTACTACCTTCGTATAAATAGTCATGCTCAGAGAAACAAAAATCAAACACGAAAACTACGAGGAGATGAAAAGCACACATGGTTTCATGGTGACTCATTTTGCGCAGTCCTGAATACGTTGTTTTATTTTGCTCTCAAAGGCCAAGTCACATGTGGTGCCCTCCAAAGAAGAGTAAGGGTGCCAGCACAGAGGAGTAACCAACAGCAGAACTCAGGGCAAGCATTTAGGGACTGGGCTGCTTTTTCTCCTTTTTTTCTTTCCTGAGTACTGCATCACTAAGCAAGTATCTCTCCCTGCCAGCTATAAATAGGCACTAGTGCCTTATCGTGTTCTCGCTCACTGGGAAAGAATGTGGATCAGCTGAAGAATGAGACACCCAGGAAAGCTGCTGAACGACAACAACAATTTTATTTTTTTTTTAAACCCTCTCTCCTAGAGTCAGAGGCATACATTCTTTGGGAGTGAGTTTCTTGACCTGGTAAATGACACGATGCTTTATATACAAAAATATTAAGAGGAGATTATGTCACTGGTAAAAATGTGCTGAAATGAGACCTTTCCCTTTTGCAAGCCTTTAAAGGAACTTTCCAAGCTTACCAAAACTGTGCAGTCATGCTGCTGACAGGCAGCCAAGTTCACATAAGGACCAGTCCAAGGGCACCTTCAAAGCCAGTGTACTGATGGACCTCCCATATAAACTGCAAGGTGTGTTAGACAACACATTACCAACACAAGATCTCAGGAACCAAAGCCCAGAAATAATTATCTTCCTTCATTTCTGTATCACAAGGTGAATCTTGAAATAGCTATAAATCAGGACTCCAGGAAACATGGAGATGATTACAGAAAGAGAAGCTATTAAGACAAGGCACTGGACGGGGATCAACAAGACACAGGCCAAGATCCACATAGGTATTTAGGTTCCTATCCTTCCATCAATTTCACGGTGAGCATCGGTGCCTAAAAAGGAGTTACAGTCTTAAATTCTTTTGTAGATTTTGGCCCTCTGTTTTATTCCCAGGCTTGTTCAGCTGACAAATAAATTCACCTCTTTGTGGAGAGTTCACGGTTCATAACTTGTAAAACATGTGCATAGCACACATGTATCACAAGCGCATCTTCACAGACTCGATTTCATGACAAGAAAGATGACAGAATATCCCCAGGCAAAAACATTTCGGTCAAATAATTGAACACTCGTTCTGCTTGTGTGGTAGGAAGTACTTAATGTTTCAGCAGGTACTTCCAACAAAGCAAGGCATCAGGTTTCTCTTGCCAGTTCAACTGCAGCCATAAGTGATACGTGGGCCAGAGATTTTTATTTTTGAGCAAGGAAGGGTAAAATAATTTGAATATTGTCTCTCTGGAGATGCATATCCTTTTATTTCTTCATACAGTAAGCACCTAACTCAAACTGATCCTGCTTTATTCAGAGTTCCCAGAGAGAAATTCTGTTCATTGAATCTTTATCAGCCGAGATCTTAGGACTACAATAAAATTAAAATAAGAAAAAAAAACAAACCAAACCACTGCATATAAATAAAAATGTGTTCAGGATTTGACCTTAAAAGGAGTAAAGATTAATAAAAAATGAAAAGTAATGATCATCTTTTTCAGCTTTGCAGTTTGATTCTGCAGGAGATTTTTTTTTTTAGTATTCATTATTTTAAGCTTTAGGAATGTCTTACCTAAAGCATGTATAGAGCCAAAAGACAGAGCTATTTTTAGTTATATTTCTCAGCTTGTTTTGGCAAGGTAAACGCCAAAGTATTTGAAAGACTTGCATCCCCCGAGATTATAAACTTTGAGAATACACAGGTCAGTCCCTGTCTTCAGGGGAGTTTGGCAGACCCCTACCCACAAAAGAAAGCTTTCCAGAAGGAAACTTACAGCAATAACTTATTTGCTATGAGTGGAATATCCAGGACAAAATACTCACCATTGCCCAGGATTCTATAAAACAGGCTGCTACTATAGTATTTTCTAGACTACTCTGTGGTTTTCAGTGCTTCCTGAATCCATTGTTATAACAATCCATCCCCTTAAGACATTAAAAAAACCCCTAATGTTGGAGATCTATCTTCTTCCATTAATACCTCAGAATCCTTTCTGGATCTCAACAGTAACTGAAAAAGACTGCTCTGTCTTCAAATTCAGTGCAACTTCAGACGAAAGGGATACTAAGAGCAAAAGGGATCCCTTAATCACAGATAACTGTCCCACATATAAACAAGATAGACAGCAATAAGAAATGTTCTTCCCCATACACCTGAAGTTGTACTGAGCAGATCTTCTGCTTCTGGTAGGAGCCATGCAACAGTACAGTAGCCTCAGTATGAAGATTAGAAGAACCCATTGGCACTTCATTCGCACCTGTTGTTACAATCAGAGATCCCCTAGTACCTCTTGAAACCACCCAGCCTTCTACAGTGCCTTTCCTTTCACATGCTGCTTTGTGGTAGTAAGTAAAAAAACGGGTCCACTTAAGAGTCCAGAGAGTAACAAGGGATGAAGTAGCTTAGTGTTAGTGTAGCAGTTAGTAGACCTTTGTTTTTCAGAAGCAGAATTCTCATCCTGATCTTGCTAATAGCTGTGCTAGAATGAGAAAATTTTTGTTTTGATTTTTTAATACAAACAGAGACATTTTCTAAAATAAACGTAACTGCAGACAGGAATCTGGGGTAGGTATGGTAGAATTACACAAGCAGACTGACTTACATCAAACTTACATCAAACATCAAAACTGAGAGCTACTCCCAAAATGTATACACACCCTTTATGCTTGAAAGTACTGGACTTTGATCTCCATTTCAATTTAAACCACAGACAGGGTCTAATTTCCCTTTCTTCACATTTTTAAATTCTCAAAACCAACTCAGCAAGTTCTCATCCTCCCCTGCACCTGGGGAGAAGAAAGGCCAAAAAGGCAAGAGAACCAGCCAAAAGGTACAGGGGTGTTCCTGGGCTGCTAACTGACTTTGCTCCAAGAGGGGGGAAAAAGCTAACCCACTCCTAGTAGGTGTTGTCACTCCGGTTCCCACTGACTTCCATATGTTTAGGATGCTAAGCAGAGAAATAATCCTCTCTGAGAGTACAACATGCTGACATGGACATGCTGTCTAGTTCTTTGTTTGTAAAGATCTGTCAGAATGCTCGTTTTATTAAATCCGGATGTCTCCACATACATCTGTTCTTGGCTACATAGTAGGATGATCCTCAGGTCAGCCATGACCTTTCCAAGTTTTTCAGCTTGTTATGCATCTCATAAAAAATGTTTGGAAAAAGTATTAGAAGAAAGACTCACCTTTTCTGAGTTTCTTTGTTGTTGTTGTTGTTGTTTTTTATCTGGTAATTTGCATTTTTTATACATACATGTTAATGAAACAAAGATTCTAGCCCAAACCATAAAACTCCATTATTCTACAGCTCTCAGACTTGAGTTCAATGCAGGACACTTTCTTTTCTGATTTAGGAGCCTGTGCTCTTACAAGGACAACTCAGAGTACTTCCAAATATCATCTGTTTATCCCTCTAGCACATTAGAAAGGAGCCTTTCCTGAGAGGACCCTCCACTGCCTTGTCTGCACAATGTCTGCCATGTAATGAGTCTACAAGGACAGACAAAAACATGGTGGCAGTGCACTGGCACTGTCTATAGCCATGTGTCTGAGCCTTCACAAGGAGTCTGTGTCCAAACATTCTTTGCAACATGTTCAGAGGCTTTTCCACAGTCAGATGAGAGCAGAATTTTACTTCCTCACAGTGTGAACATGCAGCAGTTCATGCTCAAAGCATGGTAGAGACATACCCAGTAGAAAATATCTAGAGATGGGTGCAGTCCTTTGTGTGTCTGCTCCATGGCTCCAAAACAGACATAAACCAGATGGAGTTTGGAACTTGAGCAATTACAGAAGTGCAGCACTAAACTCAAACCAACATATCTGCCACGCAGCAAAGTTAATCAGCTTTGACTCGGCATTTGTATTATTGTAGACACAGCTGGCTGTAGGCTCGACAGCACAGCTGGCTTTCCCCTGCTATCTATCAGAACTCTCTTTAGACTACTCAGACAGTGCAAAGAGTCTTAATGTGAGTTCACCTGTAGTTTCCAAAGATTTTAATGCATCTTCACATTATCGAAGCAGAATATGCCAAAGGGTCTCCATTGGTGTCATGAAATGAAAGTTCAACTATTGTACTTGCTAGTGTCACAGGCAAAAACTGGGCTATTTTTACTTACTTTGTTTAATTATCAATTAACAGAAATTTCTGCTTACCGATCGAGGTATTGAGAAAAATGGAAGAGAGAACATAAACAATTAAACACTTAAGTAAATATCTTTTCTCCTCCTTCCTCAGGCTTCCCTTAGACCAAACACCTATCCTTCTTACCTCTTAGTCTCAGTTTCTCTTATTCTTGATGCAGGATACACTCAGCCCATCCCAATTCCCACAGTGAAGCAGTGGGTGGCCCAAGAAGTGGGACTGTGTTCATGACAGCTTCTGGCTCTTGCTCTGTGCTTGTTGGCTCCACTGTGCTTCTCACTGGTTTTCTCCAGCCACTCTGGTGCTTCTTACTGGTTTTCCAGGATCACCTCCTCCAAGCTCATGAATGGTCCATCCTGAAAAGAAGGAAATCAAGCAAAGGTGACAGAAGGCCTGCATGGATGAACAAGGATCTTCTGATAAATCTCAAGCATAGAAAGGATGCATATAAAAGGTCAAAGCAGGGAGAGGTGACCCAAAAGGAATACAGAGACGCAGCTCGATTGTGCAGAGATGGGGATAGGAAAGGCAAAGCCCACCTGGAGTTTAATCTGGTGGACAACAAGGAAAATGTGGGCCAGCTGCTGAATAGGACNAGTGGACAACAAGGAAAAGTTAGGGAAAATGTGGGCCAGCTGCTGAATAGGACAGGTGCCCTTGTGGCAAAAGACATGGAAAAGGACACGATATTCAAGGTCGTCTTCACTTTGGTCTTTACTGGGAAAAACCGTCTCCAGGAATCTCAGGCTCCTGAGATCGGTGGGAAAGTCTACAGCAAGGAAGACTTAACCTTGGAGGATGAGAATCAAGTCAGGGAACTTCTAAACAAACTGGACAAGCATAACTCCATGGGACCGAATGGGATACACTCATGAATACTGAGGGAGCTGGGTGGGGTCACCGCAAGGGTACTTGCAGTTTGTCTTTGACAGGTCTTGGTGATCAGGGAAGGTTCCTCAGGCTTGGAAGAAAGGAAATTCCAATTCTATCATCTATCTATGGGATGCAGTCCCCCAGGGATGTCTCTGCTCTGTCATGGGTCATCCTTGGCGACAGTCCCTCAGGGGCATCCCTGAGGGTGGATCACCCATGACTGTGGTCCTTCAGGGGTGCTCCTGTTCAAGTGTGGGTTAGCCTGGCTGCAGTCTGTCATGGCTGTCACTGCCCTGGTGTGGGTCACCCACAGCTGCAGTTCCTCAATGGTATCTCCTTCAGCACAGACCACCTCCTCCAAGCATGACTCTACAGACATCTCCTGAGCAGTGTCACCCTCCATATGTCCACCATCCCCAGCAGCTGATGTTCTCTCTTAAATACATGTAAGTGGGGGAAAGAAGGGTTCTGATGACCAGCCAGAGCTTTGGCATGCAGTAGATAACACATGGAAAAAAACAATATGGCCTAAGACCCATAAAAAGAAGCGAACTAAGATACACAGAGCAAAGGAAAGAGATAAGGCACAGAGATTACAGGAATAGACTTCAGATGTCTATTCATATTTCTGGAAGAGCCTCCTTTATTGCTTTCATTAAAAAAAAAAAAGAAAAAAAAAGCTGATAGACTTGAGCCCCAGTGATCAGACTCCAGTCAGAACCTGATTTTCATTACAGTTGTGGATTGTTGGGGGGTTAGGAGTGTTGCCTGCTCTCTCTTGCATAATTGCATTGCATGAACAATAGGCCTGCGTTCCCTACAAAGAACTTGAGTATGAACTGTCCTTCCTTTCTTTGGAGTAAATCTGGTTTGAAAAGTCAGTAAATTGTATGAGGTAGGCTGCAGTGTTTGTCACTATTTAATCCCTTTTGTAAACCTGATCAAGTTTCCACCTTAATCATAGTCGGAGGAAAAAGAATAAGCATTTACTTGGAAATCTATGTAAACTTTTCAGTAAAAACAACTTAACTGATCATGAACAGAATATATGGAATTAAAATAGTTAAGAACTGAGGAAAATCACATTTGTTTCACATAAAAAGAAATGAGCAAACAGGACAGGAAGACACTGCTTAACACTATAAGAATGCTATTGTAACTGACTACCCACATTTAAAAGTTGTAAACACCATAGAGTGAGACGAATTGCATATAATTATGAGTGATAATATGACATTGAGCAATGCAAAATGTTGGCTTTGTATCTGGAAAATAACTCTCTGTATTAGAGATAAATCTGCTATATAGCAGCAGACGTAACTCCACCTTAGTTTTCTGTAAGTGTTCCAGTATCAGGGTAGGGAGAGCTTTGGGCAATGTACCATACCTAGGTTACACTACTGGCAGAAGGATAATCACATTCTTCTTGTCCCTGAGAACTAGGAACATCACCTATTTAATCTCCATATGGTTGTTCCTCGTTTCCTGATACTGCATACATCTTCCTATATAATCCCATTCAGCAAGCTGTGTCTTAAAACCAGTTATGTTCCTTGCCTCAGACTCGTCGTACCTCTGCTAAAACTTTGCAGTACTGCCAGTTCTTTCAATTTCTAACCCAGGGTGATTCATAGCCATATTAAAAAAAAACAACAACCCAACATATTTTTTTCCTGTGCAACACAGTCTTTAAGCTCAGATAGTTCCTTTCCCTGCTTTCCTTCACCCATCAACATACTTAGGAGTGCAATTCTGTCCTTTCTTTCACTGTGCTAGGCTATACAAGCCAGTCCTTCTCAGTCTCTATCTTGTAAGACGGGACTCATCCCTGGCCATTTCAATCATCCGCTCTGCACATGTTTTGTTTGGATTCACCTTGCTGGAGAAAATGTGCTAGGTACAGATGTGCCAGAGGTACAACCCCCAGTGATGCTTCAGACCCATCTCCAGGCTATGCTAGAAACATCATATCTGATAAATCTTAGGATGATGTGTGCCTTGTTTGGGGCTGGTCCTGTCTGTGTTTCATAGTCATCCTGTGACTGACTAATACCCTCGGCTGCTATAGCATACACTCCATCCTGATTCCCAACAAATGAACTCCCAGTTTCCAATGGAAAACCTTGCTATTTACTTCTGGTTGTGTAACTGCTGCACTTTGACAATTCAAACACAGGACAGGGATCTAAATCACCTAATAGTGCAGAACCTGTCCAGCTGCTATGATTCTCTGTGTCTTGAGAATGGTTAGCTCTTCCCCTTTTATGGAGAAAAAGAATGACCTAAATAGAAATACAATGCACTGCATGTTTGCATGACCTCACCCTAGTCTTGTCTCTTCGGAAAGTACCCTACACTTGACATGCATTCCAAGTATACACTGCTTTGTAAAAGTATTTTACTCCTTCTTCCCAGAGCTTATTTTAAGCCACTAGTTCCTAAACAAGGGTCACAACCTTACTTTTATACACAAGCCTGGCAGTATAATTGGAAGTGGGGTCATGACCCCAGAAGTGGGTCTTGACGGACAGATGTTCTGAGATTCAAAATCCCTTCTGTTCTCTTTTAACACCGTTAAAGTCTCTAGCAGTGTGAAGCACATCATGAATGCAATGCGGAGAAGATGAAGCTCCACTTGCCATCATTTAAGCAGTCCTGATGAACTCTGCAGCTCTCAGCCTGAGCAGCAGTCACGTTGCTGGTCTCAAGTTATAACCCTCATGTGTTCACCCAATGTGCAATTAGCAATACTATATTCTTTGTGTCCACGCACGGTATTTTTAAGGAAGTGCAATGCAAGTAATATAGCAAAGCTCTTAGTAATACACAGCATTTCATGAAGACTGTGGAATTTATTCTAGGCCCCGCTACTTAAGCTGTGAAATTATTCTGACATGCTGATAAAGTCTTTCCAGGCTTCCATGGGGATCATATACATCATTCCTCGCAGATAAATTGCCCTCAGTTGTTCCTGTGAGCTGAAATAGTTTGGTTTAATTACAGAACAGTTCATGCCCGGATAGTGGTCTGGAAGGAATTCAAGGGCAAACATAGCCATTTTCCATAGAAAAGGGACAGAAGCAAAACAGATGCCAGACTGAGTCCTGTTGTCACAAACATTATTATGTAGGTCTATATTCTAGGACACTCATAAAATGAGGGAATGCCTTATCGTATTAAGGTGGGTGTGGACCAATGATGAGATATGTGCCAGAGCAGTCTGGTCCCACAGTTGTCTCGACAGTCACTCTTCTCACTCGTGTATTGAAACTTCCTTCTCAGAGCAGTCAAGGCATGAGATAGCCTTTCACGTCAGAACATAGTTGGGAGGCAAGGGGACATATATCCAGATCATGGAGTTGAGAAGCTCTCTGGAATCCATCACTTCAGACAATGAGGCTACGTCTATGTTAATAAGTTAAACAGTGCCCAAGAACGATCCCAAGCACTGGAATGCAATTATCTATACATTTCCCTTTCAGAGAGCTCCCAGGCATGCTTTAGGTCCCTGCCAGCCAGCACCCCCAAACAATTCCTGGACGTGGTCTGGGGTCTGAACATTCCTGAGATCATTCTCAGCGGGGACTTTGCACTCACGTCCTCTGTTTTGCAGGCTGAAAGAGTTTATTAGAATAGACACAGACTATTCCTGCCAGTAAGCCAGTTTAAATTACGTATGTAGAGTGTTAAAGGTTCCATTACTTTCAGCGAAGCTATTTGTGATGTAATGTGTTATTGTGGTTAAGGTGTTGGGATCCTCACTGCAGGAAGACAGCAAAGAGCCGTTCTGAAATACTCTGAGCAAGAAGCAAGACCGTGAACAGCTTTTAATGGACCCGGAGGAGGCAGAAGTACTCACTGTGTTCTTTTTGTTGTTGTGTATCTGCTCATAATATCAGTCCTGTCTTTCCCAGAGCATGGAGACAGATCTGGCAGTGGTGCTTGGGGAAGAATATGCCAGCCAAAAGCATAAACTCTTGCTGGTAGTGGATCGCCTGTGACAAAGGGCACCCACAGTACAGCTTTAGCCCTTTTTCTGTTCTGGCTGGCAAAGGCAGTAACTGTCAATGTCAGCTGTCTCAGCCAGCAGTCTAGCAGCCTAGGGCTTCAACAATCTGTACCCTAATAAGAAAGTCTCCACCACCTGGACTAAAGGAGTCTTCACTTTATGTGTTAATACTTCCCTTCATTCTACCATTTCTTTTATTTCTTTCCTGAAGAAGAATAGCTGACACCCAACAGATTTTATGGGGTTTTTTTTTCTGTCATGATGATACTACCTGCTTTTCCTTTTTGGTGGGCACTTTTTTCTCGTTGTGAACTACTGACAGCTTTTCTTTCTTTTGATGCTGTATTCTTCGCTTTTAATTTAGGCCTGTGTTTTGCCTCAGTGGTCCCCCTGAATTTTAAGTAGTTTTGCCACAGTTCCTAATTATTAACGCAAATTTGCCAAAGGAAATGAACATGCCTCTGCAGGGGTAGTACGTACCCTGTTTAAATGACTGTGCAAATGTCCACGTCCAGGACTTCACAAAAATAAAAACATCCTTTGCTCTGATATCATCAGTTTGAGATCTGCGGCTCTGAGCCGAAGCGCTTTGCTGGTACCCAAACCCCACAAGTCAGCTGGCAGGACTGTGCATCCACAGCCAGGCAGGCGTGGTCTGCTGTATTTAAACTGCTCGAGACACCTGGCACTTTGGTCAGTAATTTTTCCACTGTGCTTTAGCACATATGTTCAGCTATAGAGAAGGTCTTGAACATTCAGAGTCCATTTGTATTTGTACCTGAATTTAAATCTGGATAAAAATGTGTAGTGTGTGCTGCCTTTCTCTTTTCCAGTCAGAATGCCTGAAAAAACCCTTCTCAGGTGACATATTTTCACTTTAATTTTTATTCCCTTAAAATATAAGAAAAAATCTGGCAATAAATGCCCACCTAAATACACAGGTCTGGTGACTATAGCTACACATGTAACCATATGGAGAGCTCAAACAGTGGGTGACAAAGACAGCACAAACCTTTGAGAAGGACGAAATTACTATGCAGCAGATACAGCGATTGAGTTGTACATGACAATACCCCTCATCAGTGTGTCCTCCTGTTCAGTTTGCTTTTTTATGAAGAACGTGATTGGAATTTAGGCTACATAAAGCAGAAATTCTTTTAGGTTCCCATTACTTCCTGTTTGTTGCCTTAGTATTTATGTTGTGATTAAGCTTCTTAAAAACGTCTTGCAAGGATCATCTCTTAGAGTCAGACCCATGTACCTAGCTGGTAACCTCAGTGGCTAAGTGAAAAAAACTTTTCAACTTTTCAAAAAAATTCCATCCCCAAATGCTATGGCTGTTTTGTTTCCTCGAGAGTGCATCCCCATTATATTTTGCCAGGCAGCAAAAAGCAACCAACACCTACTGGCGTCCTTGTCATGCCCTTGGCTGAGCAGACTCACCTGTTTTGGGTGTGTTGCTTTCTGCCCAAGATGAATGAAATACTGGGGGTGTAAAAAAGGTCCTATAAAACAAAGGTGCACTTTTTAGTCCAGATTATTTTATTGCTATGATTAGAGCACAATGCCACAATTATATCAAGGCACTGGAGGGTGCAGTTGTTCTTACCTTCTCTCAGCGAAGGCTTTCTTTTCCCCTTCCCCTTTCCCACTTCCAGCTGGTTAACATCACCCCGGGGCTGAGGCCAACTGCCCTCCTGGCTGTGCCAGGGCAACTCTTTGTGGGGTTCCCCAGTAAACTCTGCACAGAAATGGCAAGGGTGGGAGATCTGCACTGGCGCTGATGGGAGGCAACCGCTGCGTCATGAGGAAGGCAGTGGGCATGAGACTTCATATACCAGCTTTACCCTCAAAGCTTTACTCCATGTATGACAACACCCAGCCCAGGCCTAAGCCCCGTCAGGAGATGCATGTGTCAGGCCCAGCCTGGGAGTCCTCTGGCCACCACTAATCTGGATAAAGAATTACTCTCACCCAATACCATATGAGCTTGCAGTGGATCAGGCCATAGGATCACATCATCTCTTGAAGCAAATGCTGAGGGAATATCCTAAAAATAAAGCAAGCATGCATGATGTTTCCCCATTATACTGTCAAAGCCTCTGAACATTTCCATCTCAGTGCCATCTTGAAACAGATATGATTTCAGTGTGTATAGAAATTCTCAACAAATTTCCCGGCACTCATCCAGTCTTCCTTTGAACTTCGGTCAGCTTGGACTACTACAGCCATGCTAATAACTGTTTGTTTGGGTTTTTTTTCTCTCTCCCCCCCCAAATCTGATTATTATTAACATCATTTGATGTCCTGTAGTTTTACTGTTGGAAGAGCTACTTAAATCCTGTCCACCACTACTTACTCTTTCTGTGCGACTCATGAGTTCGTAGACCTCTACTACATCAGCCTGAGTCATCTCCTTCCCAGGCTGCAAAATCTTAGTTTACTTAATTTTTTGTCATGCAGAAGGCATTCTGTATCTCCAACCACCCCTGTTGCTCTTCTCTGAACTCTTTCCAGTCCTGATACACCCTTTTTCAGATGACAGGATGAGAGTGGCATGCAACATTCAAGGTGTGGGCAAACAAGCGCGTAATGCTGTTCCCTGTTTTATTCAAACTTCCTTACCTTCTTACCTGCACTGCCTTTCCATCTCCCTGGGATGGCACTTTTTGTTGCTTACTTCATCAGACAGCTGGAGATAGAGGCCTGATGATTTATTTTTCTTCCTATTTAGGCCTGGAATTTTAGCTTGTACAAATTTGGTGTTACTCATTGAGGCAGTTAATTTGTTAATCTACCTTTACATTAGCTTCCCATTAACCTCGGATATTACTGCAGTGCCAGAAGAGTTTACTATGTTTTCAGGTATATTTTGTACCACCATGTACCGTGGTGATCTTTCTTCCACCAAGGCCCTGACATACCCAGTGTCAATATTCGCACGACGGGCTATGTACTCCTGCTCTCTCATCTTCTTTATTAGACTCCTTTCAATCTTCTGGAAGCATGCATACCACTCACCTGGTTCCTGGCAGTCTAAATGACAGTTTTCTATTTCTTATGTGACTATTGATCCTCTGATCTGTCTTGTATTTGGATACAGAACCCAGAGCAGAAGAATTGTCTCAAATCATGAGCTCTTCCATACCCATCGGTTTCCTTTAATGCTCTTCAGTTTAAAAACTCATTCACAAGCTTCTTCGTTTAAGTGCTAGAAGTTTGGTTTCTTTAATGTCTATACAAAGCCCGTATGTGTGTATACGTCTCCCATACAACAGAATGATCCCCATTGCTATGATTCTGAGTCCCTGCTCATCTACCCTCTTTTCTGCTGGTCATTAAAACACTGCCTTTTGGCTTCTCTCTGTATCCCTGTGCAGAGTACTGTAAACCTTTCAGAGAGCACTGCCATGGAAGCCTTGCTCTACTTGAGGTCGCTAGACTTAGCGTCCCAAATCTCTGTCCTGCCCCTCCTTTTGCCCTTGGTGCCCATGTGTATTAGGACTCCAGGATCCCGCCTGGTGCATTTTACAATCCAGCCCAGACTCCTAGGGAGATCTGCCACCTTTGCAGCTCTCCCCAGCCTGCTCCCAGCTTCTGGTCACATCTGCATCCCAAAGGCAGAGTGGGACCTCAGCTCTGCTGTAGCTCTGCGTGTGCACTCACTCTTCAGCCCAGACCGTCAGGATCCAAAGCTTTGCAGAAGGGTCCAAAATACTGGAGTCACTGTGGTGGTGCAGACCAAAAAAATCTGCTTTGCAAGAGGTGAAAATTAGCAGTATTCTCCTTTTTCCCTAACCAGCCTGCAGACCCCATGAACTCTCCCCACTGCCCACAGAGCCACCTGCATCGCTAGCAAGGAGCAGCCAACCCTACTAGTTCCTTCCCTTTCAGAAAGGACACAGACCCTTAAGCCATACCAGATGCAGGACACTGCGCCCTGTAAGAGCTGGAGCATAAGCAGGCCCAAGATGGCTTACTTCCTTTTAATTACTTACAGTTATAAATCTAAGAGCATAAACTCTGCAAGGCTAAACAATATCTTCTCCCATGACTTATTAAAGTTGAATGGCACGCAGTCTTGTTCTTTTGCCATGCTGTTTCACAGAGCTCCGTCTCAGACCAGTTGGCGAAAACTCACTTTAAGATGAAAAGCTTTTGGAAAGAGAACAGCACATTCTGAGCACATAACAAGTACTCAGAGGCAAGAAAAGCTTTCTCTTATTTTTAAAGTTAAGCTCATTAGGGATTGGGCTCGTGTTTTGTAAGTGATGTTGCAATGGCAACAAAGCTGGCTCCTTAATCACTCTAGGTGGAACAGACTCACCTTCTCACATCTCCTCTCTTGCATACTCCTCTCCCTGCCCAGATACTCTGTTGCTTTTACCTTCAAACCCACCGACAAATCTGCAGGCTGTGCATCCCCTCTCACTCTGCCTAGGAGACTTGTGTCTGACTGGCTGATGATCACAGACCACTTTTAGTCTCACTCACTGAATGTGTGGTGGTCTTCTGCTGAAGCAGTGGAGCAGACAAAACATCCTCTAGAAGCTGGATGCAGCTGTGTTCTGTATATCTGCAGCTGTCGTTGTCATAATCTCTGTTTCCACTGCTTTCCAGTATTGCAGCATTCTGGTTCACAAAAAGCAAAACCACTAACAAAAAGTTCTGATCATATTCTTTTAACTCTCTACTGGATTTCCTTCTTTTCTTGCGTGAGGGTAACAATTCTTTTCCTTTTCTCCAAGGCCATTTAAAACTCTGCCCCTCCTAATTTTTACTTCTTGCATCACAAATCACAGCTTCAGTCTCTTCCCACTTCAGGTCAATCACTCTGCATTCCCCAAACGGCTTCTTTTAATCCATAGTCCTCATGTCCTTCAGACTTCTTCTCAAGTTTTCCATTTGCATCAAACCCTAGGGAAGAACAAGGAGATCATGATGTTTTAGAAGTCAAACAACTTTACAAGGACCTGTAAAGCAGAATCAAATCATCCTTGGCCCCCTTTGGAAAAGTAGGTACAAGGGACCATTTTGTGAAACATGCTGTCACTCCATGTTTTCCTGCCTCACTCCTTGTTTGCCACTTCTCCACAAAGCTGCACAGTTTTGAGAGCTTATGTGCTCCAGCATGTCTGGGTAGATCCCAACACGCAGCGATACTCTGTGTTCAAGGAGAAAGGATAATCCCAAGAAGAATGAAAGCTGGAGGCTTTTCTCTGGCAGTAGTACTTTCTGTGAACTATTTTGCCTTGTTCTGCTGTTTCCATGTAGAATGACAAAGGTAACACTGTTATGGTCTGCATTGTGTTTGTACCCACTCATTTACTACTTCTATATTTTCCACTTGACAGACAACAGGGTTTTCTTCCCCTTTTAACTAGTAAATAAAAAAGAAATGGCAGATTAATTTCTCTTCTTTGTCATCTTTCTCTCAGATAGAGGACTAGCTTTCATTTTGCACAAACTCAAGTAGTTTTGGTGATTAAACTCACAAAGTGACTGAGGAGCCAATTACTTTTCTAAACCCCAGTGTTTCAAATGTAGCATTTCAAAACTCTTCCTCAGCTGCACCATCACACCTTTTACAAGGCTGTGAAAAATAATGACAATAAATATGGGGTATCTTTAGGGAAAAACACTGACTGTGGGTTCAAAAAGGACATTGACTATGACATCATGAGGAAAATATACTTAAACATTGTGTTCCAGGCAGAAAAAAGCAAGAAATCTTGGCTTGAACTGATGGTGAAAGTTGCCTTGCTGGAAGAATTTGCCTTTGTCCATGCTACTGTTAAGTACATATATATGTGTGTGGAAATGTTCCTGTGCGAAAAAAAAAAAATCAATTTGGTAATGGCAAAGTAGCGGCATCATATTCTGTGCTGGATTAAAATATTTTGCATTAACCAGATCAAAGTAAAAATTTCAATAACAACTGAAAAATTATTTCCTTCAGCTGGGCAGAAGAGAATGAGAAGGAAAACAATAAAAGGAAGAGAAAAAGCCACAGAGACAATTAAAAGTAGAAGAGGAGCAGAAGGCAGCCAAAACAGGGCACAGAATTTATCAGATGGGCATACAGAGAAGCTGGCTGGCATGGCAGGGCGTTAGGAGCTGGAGGACAAAAACTTGATGCTGTGAACACTCTGCTTTGCCTCGACGTGGTCACTAGCATCCTACCTAAGAAGAGAAAAGGCACTGTACAATTGCCACACCATTTTACGGGCACTTGACACAAGGCATTAATCATTTTTCCTCACTAGAAGCAGCTTGCCAAGTATTGTTCTCTGTTCTGGGGGTGAATTCAATGAGCACTGCACCTACCTAATAGAGACTGAAAGCTGGCCCAGGGTTTTGCTTTGAAGGCATTTTGCTGGAGCTTTCCTGTCATATTGCATTCTTTTCTATAGGATTCAAAATCTTTAGCTCCTTAAAGAGCTACATGGGGACACAGATATGTGGGGGTCACTCCGTGCAGTTCAGCCTCCTGCCTCCAACAGCCTCCATTTACCATGGCTCTGGGAAAAGATGGAAACCACCCAGACAACTGCATAAAGCTCTCGTGGGAGGAAATGCCTTCCTGGTTCCTGCAGAGATCAGCCTGTGCCCCGAAGCATGAGATTTGATTACCTTACTCCAGAACATAAAACTTCTAATGCTATTAGAAAGCCTTCAGGCTATTAGGCATTTTCTTGAAATACAGCTACCATGTCTAGCTTGATGACCCCCTATAGAACAGGCCATGTGCCTGGTATTTCCTTGTACTAATCACCAATCATTAATATCATCACATGAGCCCTGTTCATAACCAAATGTCCGTTTGCAAGAAGCCAAGGGCCACCCAGTCCTAGCTTCCACCAGAAAAGAAAAGGTCAGTCTTGATTCGGGACTAATAGGACAACTTGCTTACAAGAAAGGTCTATTTCTCCACTTACTGTGAGCAGCTGTACACACACACCCACACACCCCCCATTCTGGGAGCTCAAACCTTCTCTGTGGCAGAGACATCCTCAGAGGAAGCATGCACCTGCCAGCTGTGCAAAGTGGGTCAACAGCCTGACCATTAGCATTTTGCCCAGAGGCTAATTCTCAACCTTACAGTGCACCTGCTGTTTGGCCCAGGGGCTTGGATGGAAAAGCACCCTGTGAAGTAACCAAGGTTTGGAGAATCTCAGGTCTGAGCTATTCTGGGAGAAAAAGAAAGAGAAAGAAAGAAAGAAAGACGAAGCAAGCCAAGTTGGCTAAGCCTGTGATCCCTTGTAGTAAAACTGACAGGCAAACTGCGTACCTGTAGGCAAACAATGTTATGTCATTTGCTTGATCTGCACCATAACCACAGATCACTCCAAATAGTCTAGGGAAAAGGTGACTCTTTTCCTAGCCCCATCTCCTGCAGATCATTCAGATGTGAAGACTTCTTACCTTCCCCCAGAAAAGACAAAATGCTCTTGTTGAGACCCATTGATACGCAGACGTTTGCTGGAAGTAAGGCCCCTGCCCCTCACCTGACCAGATCTGACCCAGAAGCATCACTGGCAAAATCCTTGCTGCCCTAAATGAAACCAGGATTTCATTCCCTGGCCCTGCAAAAGCTTCAGGTTCTGCAATTTCTGTACAGTAAGATCTGTGACTCTCAGAAAACTTTGCTCTAGAGTAACCCGTGAGGCATTTTTTCACCATATGTTAACAGGCTTTACAGGCAGTATAGTCAGCTGGATTACACCCAACGGTGCTGGGCCAACTCACATGGCCGCCCTGCAAGCAGACTCCTTTCCTCCTCCGTACAGGTCTTTAACAGAACAAACAGCGTGCAGGAGGATGCAGCATTCTCCTCCTACGGGGATAAAGGGATACATGCAAAGATTTTTATTTTTAATGTTACCAAAAGATCTGAAAATAACTACTTCTGTATTGAATAATTGTGTAGATGGCACTGAAGAGCTGAGAAAAGACAAGTAATAACCACTGCCATACCAAACAGCAAAGATCTCCTCTCTCGCTAGAGATGCAGTTGAGTGGAGAAGGGATTTAAAGCCTTACAATTGCCAGAAAAAATAATGATACAATTTAATTTTCAAGTTGTGCTGGAAGGTGTCAACATATAAATGTATCTAAAATAACAAATAGATGGATGAATATATAGCTCAACATAAATATTTCACAATTTGAGAAAAAGTATAAAGAATGGAGATAAAAATGACCAGCACTGCATGGGTGATACATTGGTACTAGAAGGAGAGAAAAAACTTAATATGCTCCATCTCACAAAATGACTGGAATCAGAATGAGGGGAGGTTTGTTGTTCTGCTTAGTGTCTGTGTCTGCTTCATTCTTTATGTTATCAAGTCTTAATTTGATTTGAATTTTGTGTTGAAATAAAGGCAAGAACTCAAAATTAAATTAAGCCAGAATGGCAAGTTTTGCCCAATTTTAAGATGACATCACCTGTTTCTACAGAGTTTCTCCCTGAAAGCAGTTTTCACTCATGACTTAGATTATGGAGGAGATCAACTGAGCTACAAGATTGAGATCTGAATTTTTAACCTCCTTTTTCCTTTACAGTTTAAGAGAATTTGGAGCAAGGCTTTTTGATTTGACACAACCAATTTAAATGGCTGCAGATGTTTGTGAATCTTTGAATGAATCTGCACTATGAAATTTTCTCTGTGACAAGACACTAGACAAATTTTAATCAGCCTCCAGTCTTTGGAGAGACCACTCAGAAACCTTTAGGCCTGAATTAGTTGTCACTAGTTCTGCTCCGGGCAGAACTATGTCTTTCAGAAAATACAGATCTATTCACATGCAATGGTTTTTTGTATTAACTGAAGAGGTGCACTTTTTGTTTCTGACAAACTTTTTTTTCTGACAACCTCTTATTTATGCACTTTCAACATTAAACTGGGGCAATCTATCAGAAATGAACTTCTGCAAAGAGGAGGTCTGGCGAAAGCCAAATTAGAAAAGTACCTTATGTCTATGTAATAATCGGGTTTCCATTTAATTAGAAAAGACAGTACAGGATAAATAGGGGAATTATAGTAGTACTTTAAAGTAAGCATCTTACGAACATTCTGTGACTTGAATTCCCTGCTATACATATAGAGTGAGCCAACTGATTGTTAAAAGCATGTTTATTGAGGATTAACATTTATGTAAAGGATGCATGCTTCCTAAGCCTCGGCAAATCTGTTTTTAATGATCAACTGGCATGCAATTAGCCAAGAATAATGAACCTTTAAAATCTACATTAAAAGTATATTGGAGACATTTGTTTCAAACTGTCACTGAAATATTTCTTAGCTAATGGCATCAACATTTTTATTCAGAAATATAGAAATAATCACAGGCTCTTATTTTTATTGCCTCTCACTGAAGAAGGCCTGATTGGAGTAATTAAGTATGTCATTTTAGATTAATCCCTTCTGTTTCTTAGAAGATGAAAATGGGTTCCTTCCCACATTTGCATTCATTAAAACCCATAAGCATTGTCTCCTGCTCATGCCAGCATTCTAATGACTTCTTAAAGTTAACAACATTAAGGTTTGAGAAGAAAAGCATTAATTAAAGTAACTCTGTTCCCCTATGTTTTCTCACCAAAGCAGCTCACTAAAAACTTTGCAGGTGACACCGGTGGGTAGGAAACAGCCCTCACTCTGAAGTTGTCACAGCTGCAGAAGAGTTTATGGCCGCACTGCACTAGCAAAATTGAGCATTAATTTTTTTTACAACGAGCAACTGAAGAATAAATTGTCCAGTTGAAATATTGCCTCTGCTGCCAGTAGATGTTGCCGAGTTTGGGTCAAGCTGTGGGAAACTTTGGGTTGGTTCTGTTCTGCGACTCACACTACGCTGGAGCTGCTGCTCTAGCACTTGCCTTCAGCCCCGAGACCACAGGGACCGCTTTCCAACAGCAGCGGGAAAGGGGCAGTTTCCAGTTACATTAGGTGACTGGAAACTGCTCCTTATGCTGGTTCACTCAAAAAGCCCCGTGACCACAGTGCTTGGGTATGCTTTGTTATTCGCAAAAGCCCACTGTCTTATCTCTGGCTAGAGGCAATCATTTCCATTTCTACCTGTGTGGGCCCAGGATCGGGACTTAAGTTTATCAGTTTCCTGATAGATTTGGATAGGTACTTGACAAGAAGAAAGCAAAAGAAGTACTTAAATGAAATAAACTCTTTCTTACCCTCCTGTGTTTCTAAGTTACACCTCATGTCAATGGACTCTTAAGTCCCCAAAACCAGACAAAAATAGTCAGAAAACTATCTTTGGGGAATTCTTTGGGACAAGAAATGCACTTCCAGAGGCATGTCAAGAAATGAATACTAAGTGTTAACAGTTACTCTATTCGTCTGAGCTAACTCGTGGGTTGATTTTTTTCTTTTTCAGAGGCTGCCACTCTCTGCTTCCTGAGAAACAATAAAGCCTTGGATTACTCAACAGGAAACCCTAATTTTTCAGAAGAATTCATTATTTCAACCATTCTTTTACACTTATACTTCTGGAAAACCTAAGGAGAGAGGAGCAGTTTCTCCCAACAAGGTTGCAAGGATTTGTTCTTCTGTTCCTGATGAAGAAATCCTCATCTGCAGTTTCACAGCACTTATTGTCCTCAGACTGAGCTTCTTCATGTTAAGAATAAACAAATAAGTAAAAGTCCTCTTGCCATGTATCTTAATGATCCCTTTCAGAAGTCTTAGTTTAAAAAGCAATGTGGCCCCCATTACAGCAAATAGCTAAGAACTC
Source organism: Anarhynchus alexandrinus (assembly GCA_008711295.1). Classification (NCBI taxonomy): domain Eukaryota; kingdom Metazoa; phylum Chordata; class Aves; order Charadriiformes; family Charadriidae; genus Anarhynchus; species Anarhynchus alexandrinus. The sequence continues at coordinate 4,097,068 of VUYV01000060.1, forward strand.
CATAATTTGAATTTACTCATGCGATAGAAATCTTATGCTTCACATTTGACAGACATAAAAGGGAAGCACAGAAATCAAAGTAAACGCAGACTGTTGTGGATCTGTGGCTCAGTGATTTGTGCAAGGTAGCACAGGAAGTCTGTGACAGAGATTTTCATGTAGGTTTCCTAAATTTGCAGCTATCATCCTGGCCATCCTTCTGCCTTTTTCCTCTCATTGGTAATATCACCAGAGTGATCATTACCAAGCACCAAACACATATTTGGAGAGGAAGTGGGAGGTAGTTGCTAAGGCTAAAAAGAAAGTCTATCTTTTAGAAAGAAAACAAGCCCTGTACTCTCCAGCTGGCACCCACAGTTGGAAAATGAGCTTTGCTTTCTGTTCAGGGTGCAATTAAAAATGCTATTTGTTGTGGACATATGCAAAATATGCATAGAGGAGAACTGTCACAAGCTGGGGGATAAAATAACCAAGCAGCCAACACCACTGAGCTTTGAATACTCTGAAAATTGCTTTCTCTAGAAAAAGGACTGAGGAAGTATGAGGACTTTTCCACTGCTGTCGGTTCTCTCCTTTTTTCTGTGTGCAAAAAGGAGTCTTCCCCTTGCTGTGTTCTAACCGAGAAACCCTCCTCACCTAAGTGGCACCGTGGATGGCTTCAGAACGTAAAGCTTTCTGCATAAAACATCCATGTTAATTTCATGACACAACACTGCTGTGGAGAGACATGCTGAGATTGGAAATCGTGCTTATGAAGCAGCCTCGCATTCCTGTGCATCTCTGGCATGCCATAACCCTACCCAGTCTGCTGCCTCCAGCAAAACAATGCATTTTTATAGAAAAGGCCCCTCGCCACAACTGCAGTTGAGGGTCTGTTGTTTTGAAGTGACCTTAGACATAGGCCACTTCCATTCACAGGGCAAAGGAGAGTAAGTTCTCCTTATTATCTCCTCCAGAGAGAAGCAAAGCATGTGGGAAGGCAAAACCATACAGTTATCGCTGATAAATATACAGTAAAGAGGCAAGTCTGCTGTAAAACTCTGTATTTTTCAGTAGTGGAATGAAACTGTGAGGTAAGGCTGAGTAAAGTAATGCTCTGAAACTTATCAGGAAGTGGTTGTTGGTTTTTTTGTTGTCAGACACAGATGAATTTGCCAACACAGTGAGAATCCAAGGGAACTTAGTGTCCCTGTTTGGGCTGAAAATGGCCATGATAAACAACTGGAGGGTGCTGATAGCATATTGCCCTCCATGCATTCGCCACAATATCCTTGCATTGCTCATTTTAAAAGAAGAAAAACATTTCCTGCCTGGATACATAACAGGGGCGGGCAAATGTTCTGGAATGACCTGAGACAAAGGCAGGGGTTTTGTTTTGTTTTCTTTTGTTTTAATGAGACTCAGAGAATAATAATGGTTCAGGATACCAGCAAATAGCCCAGTTGGGCTTTTGCCTTAGTTCTCAGAAGGAGGAAAAACAACCTCCTTGGACTCCTGACATTTTTCCCCTATGTCTATCTTACATCTCAACCTGGAAGGTCTGGTAATACTGAGAGGGTGCTATTGCTCGTGCTAGACTTTTCATAAAAAGGCCTTAAAGTATTAAGATTTCTTCTTTATGCTGAGTGATGCAGTTGCCTTTTCTCGAGATGTTTCTCCATCGCATAGCTGTAGTTGTAGTAGCAATGGTAATGACTGTAGTAGCCAGGCGTGGAGCTGACCTATTCATCAGCACTGGAACTAACACATAAAAAAGTAAAAGTAACCCCAATATTCATCAGCACTGGAACTAACACATAAAAAAGTAAAAGTAACCCCAACAATCAGAAACTTTTATTCTAGTTTTTTTTCAAATTCTTTTACATAAGAAACTAATTGGTGCTTGAAAATGCACTATTTATCAAATTAAAGTATTTTAAAATATCTTGACTAATAAGTTAACTCTTCAAGGCCAGAACCAGAGAAAGGCAAGAGAATCTGCTGGATTTTCCCATCAGAAGCAAGAGGCCTGGCTTTGAACTTTCACTAGTATTTCATTATTTTTGCTCAGCTGGCTTGCAGAGAACTCTTAACACCACTGTTAAGTGCAATAGGATCCAGGGTCAATGTTTTGATTGCATTCAAAAACAATCTCTTGTGTAACAGAAGAACATATACAAAGATATTCAACTCCTGCTTCTCAGCCCAGTCTTCCATAGGGTATAACATCAACAGTCACAAGAAGTTTCCACTTTCCTCAACTTTTAGTTCCAAGGAGAAGTAAAAGCAAGAGGCACATGTTGGATGATTCTGCTTTCACTTCACTGAAAATCAGGACGAGTTCCAGAAAGATCAAGTGAGCTGTACTAGCATAACTTTAGCATAAGTGAGAACACAAGTGATATGTAATACTGCTGTAATTGTTGGCAGTAAGAGTTCTGATCTCTTGTGTATTTGTTCTTGTAATTTTGACTGTCTGCCTAGTATCTTTTCACATGCTGAATTTCATAGTTATGCTAGCTCCTGTTTATTTCTTTTTGTCTGGTGACACCCACTCTCAGACATTTTCTTTCAGGCTCTCCTGATAAGGTTAGGAAATCTTGGTAGATCATGAACTTTGAACAGTGTTTTAGCATTGAAAGAAGACTAACATTTTCTCCTTCTTTAGGCCAAAATTGCAATCTTTGCTATAAATCTCTGGATTATTTCATTTTAAAAGTCTTGATAAACAAATTTGAACCACTAATAATAACTCTTGTATTTCTCTGTTCAACTTTTCACCTAAATTTTCAGGAGTCTCTTTGCTCCCCACCTTTTTTAGCATAGAGAGCACTTTGGTGCTTGTAGATTGTGCAGTACCAGCAGCTTTAGGTATGCTCCCTCTTTCTTATAAATGGAACTGGTGACGTGCAGTATTGTCTCTTCCTTCAAACCTCTTTGCACCATGTCATCTCTAATACTCAAGTATGATTCAGATCTGGAGTAGGACTCATCTCACATAACCATCCCAAAGTTATGGCATCTGGTCAAGTCACTTCCTCTGGTTTCTTCTGTAGTTAAAGGAAAGAAACCATTATGTCAGGATACAACTCTTTTCACCTTAAGATCAGTGAGCTAAATTGTCTTACATCAATTAGAGCCTTACCCTAGACAGCTAGCGTGGACTAGATATCACCTTTCAAATGGCAATGTTTAAATGAGATGAATCAGAATTCTGGTGACAGGAGTAGGGGTCCCCAGGCACACAGTGAATGCAAAAGGATAACACTAGAAAAAGTGGTTTCAAGCAGATAGATGATAAATTTCACCAGAGATTCTTATCATACCATTTGAAAATATCTCCAAGGCTCATGTGATAAGGCTAAGGGCAGCAGAAATGCCATTAAAACCTTTTTTTGCAGCGCGCACAGGCAGGAGTCCACCTGGTTTATTGTGAACAGGTATAGACATTTATATATAGTCACCTATAGTCACAAGAAGTCTTCTCAAAATAGCAGGAGTGCTAAAAAATTTACACAGAAGGTAAGTCAGCATGGTTTGTTTGGTTTGGCAAGACAATACCCAGGGAGTATTTTTCCGTTTTTTACAAATACAATGCAGGATAAAAAAAAAAATTAAAAAAAAAGGCAAGAAAGAAGATTCAAATTAAAGAGGAGCACTGAGAGAAGACTAGATGAGAACACAAGGGCCACAGGCACACCTAGGAGGGTTGTTAGAATGGTGCTGTAGGAGCCATACAGCAGCATGGCTTTGTGGATGTGTGATTAACTCTCAGCTTTGAGTGATCCCAGAAGAGAGGCTGAAAGACCACTGTTCAATAGAAAGTAGGTTGAAATACAGGGTGCTAGGTCTCTTGAAAGAGGTGCTGCGGACACATCTATTCACATAATACTCAAGCCTCTTTTTGGTACTGACACAACACATTTTGCTGCTAAAACCAGATTTCTTACAGTGGTTAAAGGGGTGAAAAAGTAACACTGCTCATCACTTCTCCATCGAGTCTACACTTCCTTCTTTTTAGAGTAAGTGAAAATTTTGCTAAGTGCTGCCACATGTAGTTTTAATACATGAACAAATGTCTCAGAAAAGTAGCTAACAAATATTAACAGTTACTTTAGTTTGCAATTTAAATCCAATGCCACTCTTCCAAGACAGGAAAAAACACTTCCACGACAACCTTCTGCTCCAGCTACTGGTAGGGAGGTCATAACCTCTTGAAAAAGAGTGTGAAACTGGAAATACTGGCAACCATTTCGTCAGAAGAGCCTGACTCTACACTGCTATAAGAAGGATATGGAAAGAATGATACTTAGGACATCAGCTATCACTTTCTTCAAGAGCTTAAAATTTTTTCCACAAAGTGTTTTTATCATCTTACCAATGCTGTAAAAAACCTTGTTGCATCCCTAAATGTGGGCCAGATTAGGCAGTCAAAAAGGAATTAAAGCACCATTACTTTAAACAGAACCTGCTGGTGCAAGTAAGAGCTTTTTGGATGTAGCAAGTGCTGTAGAATCTGACCCTGTATTAATAGACGCTAGTGGTATGCTCTCCATTTATAACTTTATGCTCAATTTAGAATAAACAGTACTAATGAGGAGTGGTTTGAAGCACATGAATGCTATGCAGAAGTGTTTATTCCGTGTCAGTGCCCCATTAACAAAACTCCATTTGGTACCAGTGGACATTTTACCCTTCAAGTGAGCACTTAAGGGGAAGAGACATTAGAGAGAATCACAGATTGCTACATCTGTTATATCTGTTATTTTTGTTCCAAGAGGAAAATGTGTTGACACAGAACTCAACCTAGCCAAAAATACTTGCTTGCTAAAGGTCATAGGTCAAAATAAAAATAATCATTTAAGGGAGCAGGAGTGGCAAGGCTGGGGATAAGAGGAATAGACACAGGTACGGAGTAAGGCATGGGACACATGCAGTGTGTATGGATGGGACTGGACATTAGATCCAAAAGCAGAACTAAGTTATTGAAGGGTAGGTTTGCAACATTCAGTTTTTCTGGCTGTGCCTAAAAGCTTAGATCTCAAGTTTCCTTTGTACTACGCCTCAGCAGAGCTGGGCACCTGGGACTTGAACACTAAATCACCTGCACTCCCTCACTTGCAGTTGCCTAGAGCCAGTCAGATGGGACAGACTGAGCCTTGGTACCTGCTTACCTCAAGTTTTTGGTTGATGCTCAAAGAAGGGTGAGCCACTTTATGCAAACATTGGGTAAAACATAGAAACTGCCCTGCAACCTGCCAGCCCTTAAGCGTCGTGCTCCCTCTCCCTCTCTTCCTGGTCCAGTGAGTGCTGGATTGCTCGTTGCATAAGGTTTCCTTTTTAACAGAAGCTGCGGAAAACAAATTTTCCAAAAGCCAGATGATTAAGAAAGTCTTCAAGGACATCTGAAAGTAGACATCGCATAGACTGGGAAACTCTGCTATTAGTTTAAGTAACTTCTTGAGGACTAATTAAGGCAGGATAAATCCTACCCTAAGTGTTCATCAAAGTAAATGATACTGCTTAAAATCAAAACTGGACACTGTCCCCTGATTCGGAACTAGCTGGCGTCCAGACTCCTGAAGCTCAGAGATGACTAGACTTGAAAGGCTTTTAATTAGCTCTTTGTTTATTTGTTTGTTTTTATAAACAGTGATCTCTACTCAGAGATCCACAAAAGTAACAGCACAGCACTTTGAGCCCATTCACGCCCATTCACCAAAGGAACAGATCAATATTTAGTTCTTTTTATAACACATTATTTATACCATGTCTTTTTGCATCTGAGGCCCAGTAACAGAGATGCTATTTCAGGCCCTGGAGTACATATTCCCTTTGAGTAGCTTACATGTCCTCAGAAAGGCCAAAAGCAGCCAAGCACCAAGCAGGGTCAGACCCTCACTGCCAGCCCATCACACCAGACTTCTGCTCAGCAATGAGGACTGGCACAGAAAAAGTGTGAGAGCTTTCTGCTAAACACACCCAGTATTTTGGAAGCTTTCTACAGGCTGTCAGTGGACCCTGGGTGTCCTTTCCCTGGGTGGAACAACCTCACCACCTGAGGAATTTGTCTTCACCACAACGTGAATGGGGCTGAGCTCCATGTGTGAAAGGGCTGCCCATGAAAGGGCCACGAGGATGATCCGAGGGCTGGAGCACATCTCCTATGAGGACAGGCTGAAAGAGTTGGGACTGTTCAGCCTGGAGAAGAGAGGGCTCCAGGGAGAACTTATAGCAGCCTTCCAGTACCTAAAGGGGGCCTACAGGAAAGCTGGGGAGGGACTTTTTACAAGGGCATGTAGTGACAGGACGAGGGGAAATGGCTTTAAACTGGAAGAGGGTAGATTTAGATTAGATATTAGGAAGAAATTTTTCACTCTGAGGACGGTAAGGCACTGGAACAGGTTGCCCAGAGAAGTTGTGGAAGCTCCATCCCTGGAGGTGTTCAAGGCCAGGCTGGATGGGGCTTTGAGCAACCTGGTCTACTAGGAGATGTCCCTGCCCATGGCAGGGCGGTTGGAACTAGATGATCTTTAAGGTCCCTTCCAACCTAAACCATTCTATGATTCTCCCTCAGGTGTGTCCTAGGTGCAGCCTAGGATGGTGTTATGAGCCCAGACTTGTTTCTTATGATACCTGTCATGCTCATGATGGTTCAAAAGACAAATGTATGCTTAGGAACTTCTGCATCCTCATAAGCCTCAGAAAGTTAAAGCCCTTAGAGCTCAATTCAGCTGCATTTTGGTCAACCAGAAGATTCCCATTGGCCATAGTCAGGACTGAACTGACAGTGATGCTTGCTGCCAAGAGCATCATTTCCTTTAACAGCTGCTGGGTAACCTGGAAGCTTTAAATCATGGGAAACAACTGGAAGCTGTAATGCTGTGTGCTGTGAGTATCCCCAGGAATTTGCTTAGGAAAAGGAAGATGACGATATAAAAAAAAAAAATCCTTTGTTTTAGTCTTCAAGTATCACAACAGATTAATTATCTCTTGCAATATTTAATCTCACTTTTCCTGGCAAAGTACTTTTGTGAGGCTTCTTTGTATATAATCTGTCTGTTAGCTTGTGCACTTTGTCTCTCATTAAATCTCTCGCTCTCCTATTAAAATGAATAAAAAATATATCCTGTTCTGAGTTATGGTCCTATCTCAAGTTAGGGCCCTTCTTTGACTTGGACATTTTTACAGCAAAAATTATAACATCCTGGGCAAACTGCAGCTTGTAGCTTAAAAAATCCTGTGAAGAGGCACAGCCTAACACTGTTCCTGTGGCTCACACTGTCTCAGATGCAGTTTCTGAGAAAATCCAACACTACATGGATCAACTGGGGTTGAAGAGGAATGAAGGTAGTAAAGACTTTCCACAGACAATTTGGGATAACAAATGAACAAAAAAATATTAAAATATTAGAATATTTTGGCCCTCACTGAAAACAGAAATGGTATCACAATTCCTTAAAAATGTTATAGTTGGTGGGCTTTATGCTCATATTTCCCTCTTTAGGCATAGCTCTCCGGTTAAACCACATTTTCCAGGGCACACCAGAGCCCTGAGAGATGAGATCTGGTTTATTACTGGAGCCAGAGGTTGACACAGGAGTGTGCCCTTCCATCAGAAAATTTGAACACAAAGTTTCAACCATACTGCTGTGCCCAAAACAAATTTGTTTTGACTGTTGGCATTCTGCTTTTCCATAGCTAGCAATCTACACAGACAGGTAGGCAGGCAGGTAGGTAGACAGGCAAACAAACCGATAGATTTTCTACCAAAGGCAAACATTTTCTCACGTATTGTTGTTTTTGAAAAGACAGTTTTCAAACTTCTGTAAAAAGACTGATTATCAGCGAATAAGCAAAATTTGAAATCAGCAGCAATTAAAAGTCAAATTACAATGTACAGATTCATAACCCACCTACAGCTCAGTGGTTCTGGACACATCTGGCTTTTCATGCTGAAACTAGAAAACACGCTGTAAGCCTGAGACACGGTGCCATGGGGCTGAGAGGAAGGTGAATGCTGTTTGCCATAGGAGCAGCAGACGTGACTGAGTTCATAGTCCTCAAGGTGCATTCGATGTCTTGCTATGGAAATGTTTTTCTGGCCCACAGCCAACAATAAAACAATGGTGTACCACATGCCATTCTCCTTGGCCAACTATACTGATAAAGGGGTCTTCTTGTGACCTTTTCACGGGAAATGTTTGAACACCATACTACATTGTTATTGTGTCTGTACAGCTTTCAGATCAGAACTGGCTGGGCAGCTTGGAGGACAGAAACAATTATTCAAGTCTAATCTGCACCCATTTAGAATAAGATTCATTATAACTTTCCTGGAGGTTTTATGCAGGCAACACCTGAAGTGATGTAGAACCAACTATGTGGAAAGAAAAGGGAATTTCATTTCAGAGCTCATACGGTGGGAATTAGTCCTTCTTCTCTTGTCTCTTTAATTCTTTTTTTGAAAATGCAATTATTGTCTGGGAAATCTGACTCCAGTTAGCCACCTGCCAAGTACTGACTCACATCTGTGTACAAGATGTTCCCAGCTCTTGTGCATGTATTTGTATCTATTTGCAGATGAGCTGCTTTCAGCATGCACAGAAAGAAAGGGGAAAGGACCCCCAGCATAACCAAAGGGTTGGGTTCGGGGGTTTCTTTCCCTCCTACTTGCTCCTGGTTGCATCTTTCCACTCTCAATGCCTTTTGACATAATTGCACTGTGCGGCTCAGAAGCATTGTCAGGGTCTCCCAGGTACCACTAAATCATATGGCAAATTTCCAGTCCTTGTTTCTGATAAGATGCTGATTAATTAGTCTGCTATGAATATACAGTGTCTTGATAACAAGGTGGCTAAAATGGCTTAGTGCCCATCCCTGAATTACCAGGTTAGAGCATTTCTCTAGTGACGGCAGCATTCAGATATAATAATATTCATGGTATCAGCTTTGCATTGATGCCACCTTCCAGCACACTCTGTAACATCTGGGCATTAATTTAGGCTCTTGTGCATGTGTGTGCATACATACTGACAGAGAACAAGGGAGAAAGAGACGGTTGCTGTTTTACACTTAGTATGGTTCCTGAAAAGGCTTGACTCCTAATAAACACTAAACATCACTCACAACCAGTTGCTTACGTTGGCCTCGCACTTGAATTTGGTCCAATCTCCCATCAGGGCACTTAGTGCACCTGAGGGATGCCCTGAGGGGAAGAGGAGGCCTGCAAGAAGTCACTGGCTGGTGCAGAGAGAGCAGGGCAGTCATCGCAGCCAGAGCCCTAACAGCTACCACTGGATAACAGTCAANGCCTCTCTTCAATGGCAGACCAGCCCATCAGTAATTTATGCAGGCGAGGAAATAAATTCATGCTGGAGCTTGCAATTTGCTTCCTGTTAGTTCATTGCTGGCCCACCTGTTGGTTGTTCTTGCAGCACAGCGCTCAGGGAAACCTGAAGTTACGCTGTCAGGTCTTGCAGCCTCTCATCTTGTGAGCTGCAAAAGAGCCTGGAACTTTCTGTAAGCTGGAAATAGCTGGAAAATGCATGTTTCAAGCCGCCTTCTGAGAGAAATTCAGAGTCTGTCTTGTCTTCAGAACCGTGCTTCATCTGAGGAGCTTGCTTTCACCAGTAAGAGAACCTATTGGACCTGGGTTTCCAATTATTTTCTTTAATTTTCATTCTACAGAAACAAGACATTTACAGGAAAAGAAAATAGCAAGAACAACAAAGCACTTGGGCTGCTTTATATAGCATTCTGCCAAATAATAAAGTTCTTCCAGAAGAAAGAACTTCTGCTGACTGCACTGAAAGAACGCACAACCTCCTTTGTGCTAAGTGAAAAGATATCTACAGTATTTTACCATATTTTTAATGCTTATGTCATGGCAGATCCTACCTGCAAATTATGGACATGACCAAGCTGACTAGGTGTCCATAAATGTAATGTACAAAATGTGCTAACAGTTTTTTCACACTCAGATATTTCACTTTCAGAAGCAAAGATGCAACAGGTTGGGCTCCTGTAGCCTTGTACAAATAACACTTCTGGTGCGTGAACAGAAGCGCTACTGAACTGTGTTGCAGTTTGTCTCGTCTTCCTTTTAGCCAGCTTGCTGCAAAAAGGAACGCTCAGAGTTGCACTTCACAACTGAAAAACAATATCTGAGTTACTTTCCACAGAAACTTGTATTAAGACATTATGGGACAGCAGCCCAGATCTCCCTGCTGTGCATTGATACCCATCTGGACATTCAGCAGAAATGTGATGGGTCAATATGGTTGTGACTGCCTCGAAAAAGCAATTACTATGTAGGTAAAACTAAGTGATTAAGTGATTTAGTTCATTAAGTGATTTAGACACTTAATGAATCCAGCCTTTGGTCTGGAATGTGCCTGAAGTGCAACTTCATGAAAATGATCCAGGCCAACGGGATGAACACAAGTGCTGTCGAAAAAAAGAGAAAGAATCCTTTCTGCTAAACTCTTGATGGACAAGTCCCATAGGTTTGATGTTTACATATCACACACACAAACTGGAGCTGGAGACCAATGTTTGTGAATGCATTTTGCTAGCACCTAGAGCATCAGTCCCCCACAGTGTGGAAACTGAAGTGACTATGGGGCGGCCCAAAGGAGATTGTTTCAGACTAATGCAGTGTGGTAGCAGAGAAGGGGTGGACTTTGGAGGTAGCTCATAAGGATGTACCCATCTGGCTGGGGGAAAGTACAAGGACAACACAAGCACAGAGCAATGCATCCATCTGGAAGAAACGGCTGCAGTTTCTGAGCTATAGATCAGCATAGCCTGACTTTCTCAGCAAGTATTTGGTTTTGAAATTTGGATTTCTTAAATGATTCAAAGGATGGAACACTGAAAGCAGAGAAGAATGGAAAAATCAGAGAAAACAAAGTCTGATGTCTCTTGAAGAGCAACATGAACCTCTGGCTGTTACTTCATCCACTGATGCCATTTGGCAGAAGTCAACCATATAATGGCTCCACAGCACACGCGACTGCTTCAGAGCACCTTCAGATTGCTGTCATGGTGCGTTTCTACTGACTGCAGAGTGTATTCCTTGTTTTGTTCTATCACAATCACCTTCAGCCCTAGCTATTTCTTTAGCAGAGATACAGAAAATAACCCCAAAGTCTTTCCTGCCAAGGAACAAAACCTATTCCCATTATGTAAAGAGTACATGTATGGTCTTTGCTTCCACAAAACAAATGACACTTTGCTTAAGCAGCTGTCTCTGAAAGTGGTGTATGCTAGAAGCAAGCAAGAAAAAATAGTAAAATGTTAAATTTTTCACAGTAAAAAATGTCACAGCTACAAAGGTCCAATGAGGGAGACTTTTGGAATCATTGTGAGACTGAAAAAGATAGTTTCAAGACAAAGCTTGTCAACTGAGATAATGATGCCTGCAACTATGTATCATTATAATGACAGCTATAGTACTATTTGCTGATTTTTTTTTTCTAGATTCCTGAACATGACAGACATGACCTCGAGGAAGCACTCCAGGATGTCAATAATAGTCTCATTACCTGCTGGGATGGCTTGCACTTCCCATGCAAGTCTTGCAGTACCACTGACCAGCAATCCCACTCTTACCACGTTGGCTGCCCAGCTTTCGGCAGCAGCTGCAGTGGCGACATGGCTGGAGCTGCTGCTGTGTGCCTTGGAGATAAAAAAAGAACACCCTATCTGACTCACTGAGTTAATATTTATCAGCTCTGCCAACACTGTGTTCAGTGTCTGGGAAGCTGATATAGTAAATTTCTGCCCATATTGGTAATGGCAATGATTCACTGAAGCAGTTGGAAAGATGTTAGGGTCATGTAACAGGATTAGGATTTCTCTACCTGGCAAAAGAAATAGGGATTTAAACTACCATAAATTACCCCTGAAATCTTTCTTTTGCATTTGCTTTCTTTTCCATATTTAGCTGGATTTCTGTTCTCAACCATCTTTCTTTGTTTCCTTCATTCCTTTCTTTCTTTTCTTTCTTCTTCTTTTTTCTTTCCTTCTTTCTTTCTTCCTGTCTTTCCTTCTCTCCTTTATTTCTTTCTTTCTCTCTTTCCTTCTCTTTCTTTATTTCCTTTCTTCCTTCCTCTCCTTTCTCTCTTTCCTTCTTTCTTTCTTTCTCTCTTTCCTTCTCTTTCTTTCTTCTTTCTTTCCTTCTTCTCTTTTCTTTTTTCCTTCCTTTTCTCTCTCGCTCTATCTTTCATTTGGTTTTTTATCATGCTCTATTTGTGTCTTTCCTCAAAAGTGTGTGTGTGGGGAACCTAGGAGTAACTGTTTCCACTCACTCGTAAAATCCATGTGTATCTTCATAGTACTTTGCAGATCTTTACTTTCCCTTGTCCCAAGTGAAAGGATGTGTTTCAAAAGTCAATTTTAGAAGAACAGGGTGAGGTACAAGAAACATATTGATTACACCAGGGTGTATGCCTTTGGTTTTTAACCTGTTGATAACGATTACTGCTGGAAGCCTGCAGTTTTGCCAGCATGACTCTGCAGAAAGTTTGGACCCTGCAGTTTCCATGGGACATAAGTAAACTTACTCTTGTTCCTGAGAATTCATGTTAGTTTGATAACAACTGATTTAACACATCAGAAAAATAACTGGTGTGTAGAAATATGGTATTAGATGTGAGGGAGCTAGAACAGAAACTCAAAAGGACTAATGGTGAAGGTCAGGGGAAAAGGAAGTTGCAGGGTTCAGACATAGCAAACAAACACTATGCTTTGATTTTGGATGGGCCGTGGGAGGGAAGGAATCTGAAGGGCAGAAGAAAATATGGACATGGAGTTGAACTGAAACTGAATTTAAGTGCGCCAGGGAGGTGGCAGAAGAGCCTCACTGAGCAGCTGCCACAGAACCACTAGAAACTGAACTCCTGCGAGTCCCCCTGGAAAAGCCTGACTCTCGAAGAGGGACAGATCCGGGAAACCCATTCTTTGTTGGTTATTTCCCCCCCCCCCCCCCCAAAAANCCCCCCCAGCAATAGCTCTGGATATAAAGTATGATATGATATTGAAGCATGTGGAGGTCCAGGAATAAGTCATCAGTGGAGTCTATCTAGTATTCATTAAGTCCCACTATCTTTATTATTAGTTCTATCTTCAGTAGTACTTCTGAAAATGAGTACTATAGTTGGCTGGCTCAAAAGAAAGTCATTGCTTAGTATGGTGCAAATCAGCGCAGGTTGAATTTTACTGACTTAGGTGAGACTGAAGATCCAGGTCTCTTCCTAGGATGCATTTTCTTCAAGCAAAAACCCCAAAATATAAGTTTATAAGGGCCTGCTAACGTTTGGTTGGTTTGTTTGTTTCTTGTTGTTTTTTTTTTTAAATTAGGCAGAAAGAACCAAAACAAGGTATGCAGCTCAGTTCATTCAAGGTGGCATAACAGCAACAGACAAGACCAACGTCTCACAACAACATACCATCTCGGACTGTACTCAGTACGTAGCATTCTTCAAATATTGAAACAGAACAGTGTTTAGATCCCAAGTTTGCTCAAAAACACTGGAATGAAAAAAATATTAAAAGAAAATAGTTGGCTACCACTTACATGGCTTCTGTTTGTTTGGAGTTGGGAGAAAAAATGTTACTAGAAGCAGTAATTGATGACACTTCTGAAATTATACTGAAAGGGACGAATTGAGGCCCAGGTTAGTTAGATGTGACTATTTCCCACTAGCTGTAAAAAAAAGGTGTACTTTTGTGATTCTTTTTTGTGAAAAATACCCTGTGGCTTCAGTGAGGAACTGGAAAACCTCCTCACCTTGGCGCATCCATGGCATATGGTGCTCCACACTTTTCTCATGTGTGTTATTTTCACTTTTGGCCATGTAATCAAACTTTGTAACCCAAAAAAAAAAAATAATGTGCAAAGATCTGCAAAGGACATGCAGTACAAAATAACATTTGAGGCTAATGTGGTAGAAGAAGAAAATGGATCAACAATTTGTGAATTATAGGATTGACACCAATGGGGGGAAAATGCTTTAACACACTTCGCACCCTCAAATATTCGCTGTTTTCCTGTCTTTGCATAGGGCCAAGTTCTTGAGCTCTTGTATGCATCTACTCATTACAGCTCAACAGCCTCAAATGCCAGTGCAGAATGACATTGACCAGTTCCTTTTTAAGTATCTTTACTGGGAAGTGAGAATGTTTGCAGATTAACTGAAGGCTAATCATTGAACTTCCTCAGTGAAGAACACTTTGGTCACATTTTGCGTTTTTTTTTTCTTTTTGGTGGGGGAGGGGATGGAAGATTAAAAACATTTGATTTGGCGTGCAGTAAAAGTGCATACTTCACACATATTTCTAACCAACCCCCAAAAACAGTCTCTGGCTTTGAACGTGTTGAACAGGAAGCCATTTAGTGTTGGAATGCTTGCTTTGCCAGTCCAAGAAACACACGTTCTTATTACTCCTGGGCTATCTAAAAAGGTTCAGGGTGAAAAAGTTTAATTTATATGTAGAACCTTGTTTCCTGTTTTGTTTTTTCCCCTTGTACGCCAAGTCTGTTTTTTAAACTCGGTGATAGGAAACACATTTCCCTTTTTCTCCCTTTCGTCTCACTTTATTTACCCAGCTGTATATTTCACTTCAATTTATAGCTCATACTCTTACCTGGCTTAAAGTCCAAAGACACAGTGAGAGAGAGGGAAAGATGGATGTTGTGTTTTCATGGTTACTGAGGAAAGGGAAGAATCTGGGTGGAGGTGAAGCTGCCTTTATATCAATATCAAGGGAGTGGTGGATGGAGACTTCTCTTTCAGGATGTTCTACAGTATACGTTCAAGAGAGGTGAGGAAGAGGGCACAAGGAAAGCAGTGGCAGTGCAGTGTCCCCTGATCATTGAATGAACTTATGCATGTTTTATTTCTACTTACTTTCTCCAAGTGAGATACCCATCTCAGCAGTTTTGTTCAGTTTGGAACTACTTGCAAGTAGAAGCATGAGCAGCTAAAAATAAAATTAAAATAAAATGAAGTAAAGTGAAATGAAATGAAATAAATAAAAAAAATAAAGTGAAATAAAATAAAATATATTAAAATAAGACCAGTTCACAGATCTTTGGCGTGCCTAATACACGTATGTATTTATGCATGCACTCTGCAAAGGAGCTAGCTCCCCAAAGAGAAAGAAAAACCTTCCTGAACAAGGACTGTGGTATTTTAGAATAAAATTGTGCACATAAATTAAGATTTCTACAATTAAATCCAAACCAGGGTGTGCTTGTAGAACTGTTGTTTATTATCGTTAGTTTAGGACCATTGTTTAGAACAGACTTTGAGTAAATGGATGACTTTTTTACTTTGGATGTAAAGTGATGGCTAATGAAAGCCATTGTGCACATAACTACACATATCTATCACAGCTAAAGGGAACTACCAGACCTCCTACTTTATTTAGTTTAGTACTCAAGTTTTTTAGACTACAACAGCCTTTGAAATACTCTGAGGCTTTTCTTTTTTTGCTATTCCAACATTTTGCTATTGCCGAATATGAAAAAACCCACAAGCAATTAAGTGGAGGGAATGCACCAAAAAGAAGCCTGAGGCTGTGGCTCTTCCCGTGTGCCATCCTGGGAGTGAAATGATGTAAAAATACCACTCCTCTCTTTTGCACTGCTCTTCTTCTAGAGGTCAAAGTGTTTACATTAATAGCCTCAAATTTAAAGTTTACTATGAACGCATATGATTTCTTCTATATGTGCAGCAGATCCTTCACTTTGCTATACCTCTATCGCTTTGAAAGGCCAAGAGGTCAATAAAATAGTCAGTGCACCCACCAAAGGTGTCCAAAACAATCCCTGTTACTTCAAGACTATGTGTCTGGGACACCTGTATCTCTGGAAGAAATGGCTGCTGCGGGGAGCTCCTATGGACCGCCACACCTCATCGCTTCTTCACAGCACACTAGAAAGCCAAGCACGGGGCTGAAGAGATTCGACACGGTGTTTGCCCACATTTCTCCCGATATTCCTGGCCAGACTGCCTGGCACACACTGGCTGGTGGTGACACAGGATTGACAGAGCTCTCTGGGAAGCAGAAATTCTTGAAAAAGGCATTTGTAGCACATTTTCCATTTTCCCATAGGCCTGCAAGCAGTTGCTTCCTATAGTGTTGGTGGCATACCCCAGATGGTGGCGTGCTGAGGAGGTCCTGCTGTGTGCTGGACATAGCAGGTCTAGAGTTCAAGATCTTTCATCTCCCAGGTCCTTGGCTTTTTCTGAAGAGAAGGTTCAAAAACAGAAAGAAAAATTGTTCCTAGTTTCCTGCCAGAACATCTCTGGAGCGAAGTCTCATGCTGGTTTGAGGAACCATTCTGCCTCTTCTCTCTCCAGGGATTTGGGATATGGGTAAGGAAAGAGGGCTGAGCCTTCAGTGCATATCACCCTGCTCAAGAAGAAAAGATGCTACATTTAACTCTTGGCTTTTGGATGCCAAAAATTTTGGAAGGGACTCACCTGACCTCTGGACAGCAAAATAAAAAGACCCTTCCTCAGTCTGTCAGAATACTTGCAAAACAAAGTTAAATTATGACTTTTTCTGACTAAATAATATAAAAACGAGGCATTTAGTGCACCATTTCAAAGGCTGGATGCTAACCAGCAGCAATAAATGTATTTCACTGGTAACTGAATGCAGGAATTATGGTAGAGAAATCATTATTTGGGGCCTGGCTGAGGCATATTACAATGAAGTACTGGCAGAAGCAGAATGAGCTTCTTATCCAACCAGTGTGTTTTTCATCCATCATCCCTTGTATTGTTTGAATAGACTGTAAATATTTTTTCTTCTTAGGTGTTCCTCATTCTTCTGAGAATCCTTAAAAGTAACTCTATTTCTTCCCTGTTTTAGGAACTCTCCATTTTATCTCCGCAGCACCAGTGACAATCACATTGCTACAGGCTTCCTCCCAGGTGGCAATCCTACACCAGCTACCATGGGGGGACTTGCATCCATACTGCTCAGGGCTACACTGTGCAGCACCTCACCTGCTCTCTCCTCTGGAGCCCATGGGAAGCCCTCGTGGTCCTATGACGTAATTATTTTATGTTGTGACCTTTCAGAACATTTCAGCCTGCTGCAGCGGGGTCTTTATAGCATGATCTCCAATTAATGCACACCATGGAGCATGGTATGAGTCTGTGTGAGGGTTCCCAAGAGCATGAGTTTTCTAGAATAACATAGAAAAACTGCATAGAGCCGAACAAGTCAAACTAGTGGTTTCTGGGAGTAAATTATTCCCAGAATAATTTGTGGATTTTATCTCAGCGAAGACTAGATTTATTCCAAAGGGCAGCCCAGGACTCTGGTATTCGTGGAAGCAAATGAATAGAGGTCTGGAGCCTGAGAACAGGCTGAGCACCCGATATGTGGTGTCCACAGTGTGGACATATCCACAGCCTCTGGCAGTTCTAACTAACCCCTAGCTCTCTCAACTCTTCTTCCTAATTAGCCATAAGTGGTCGTGCAAATGACAGCTGAGCACATCCCTATCTGCTGAGAGGCTTTGCATGATTTCTGAAATTTCCCAAAAGGTTAGATGGTTCAGAAGAGAAAGCAGCTGCCTGTGCTCCATTCCTTCTAACCAACACAAAAATGAAAAGTAATGGGCTTTTTAAATAACTTTTTTTCATCTCCTAAAAAAAGAGTTGATTAGAACTTGGTCTGACAAAGACCTCCTCCATACTTTTTTTTTTTTATTCCAGTAGGGTCATTCCAGTCTTGGTAGCTACTGTGCAAGCAAGTCTAGCTACCTGCTCTGGTGAGAGGGGATTGAGAGCCCAGGAGCGATGCTCTGACAGGTCTCCAGCTGTCTCAGCCACGTTAGTTTTGGCCTGACACTTCCAAAAACTTCAGGGCCCTGACTCTGCTCAGCAAAGTTAGTAGTCCCGTTGATTTCCACATTTGTTCGATCTGGGTCAAAGCACACACTTCCTAAGAAAGTCACTGGGGGTTTGTGCAAAAAATTGTTTGGAGAAACAGTGCCCAGAAAGAGGTTTCTGGAGGCCCCTTAAATCAGCCTTGTATGGGGTCCATTAAAACTGAAGGCAAGTCTCCCCTGACGGCAATGCAAGTGGGAGTCGGCAGTCACACAGGGCTTTTGGAAGTCACTTATCACCAACTAAGGTGTAAAGCCATAACACTTACTCAGGAGTAGGTGTTTGCTGATAAAGCCTAGAAAACTAAAATCCTTATTTAATGGTTAAGAGTTTTCCTTGCTGATATTTGAAAACTTACTGATAAGGACTTAAAAAACCTGGCACATACTTTGTAAGCTTCCTAGGCCAAATGGTTCAAGCTAATTAGCGAGCTTGTCATCATCTTCTGTATTTCTCTGTTGGTATTAGCCTAATAAAAGGTGCTTTAATACCAATTCTTATGAAAGTCTGCAAATGTATCAACTCTCTTGCAGGCACAAACTTAACTCCTGCCTAATCTGTGAATCCTGGCATACAGCCTGCCACCTCCACGTTCTATGTCTCTTATCTAACCAACCCAAGCACTAGCGGTCAACTGAAAAAGAAAATACACCTTTCCAAATCCTTCCCAGGGTGCCTGCCTTAAAGTTGACCATGTTATACCAGTAGGAAGCACAGAAGAATGTTCTCATTCTGCATAGCTCTCAGTGACTGGAAGTCGTCTTCAGCCTTATAGATACCATACAGAAAAAGATAGAGATGATATTTCCATTTCTGAGTTAAATAACTGTAGGCACTTAATGAGAACTCCCATATACACTTGGATGCTAGTAACTTTTATTGCTAGAAAGCTTTTACAAGAAGAGGATTTTTAACTATTTTCTGTTCCCTGACAAAATCCAAATGACTAACAAAGAGAAGATGAAGGAGTATAATACAAAGCTTTTCTTGTTGTAGACTTAAGATTTTAAACCAAAATAACTAACATATATTCTGTTTCTTTCTGGCTTTTGAAATTCCAGGTAAACAGAGGTTAAATGGTAATCTCTTCTCTGTAACAGCTGCAATGTCAAAAAATTTGGGTAAATTCTTAACCTGAGTACCTCTGATTACTTAATTCAATACACTCAATCATGTAAGTATGCAAACACTGACAAAGATGAAGCAGAAAGGAAAAGACCACAAAACAACTCAAAGTATCTGAAAAATCTAGTCCATAACTTACTTTGCACATAAGCTACTTGATAGTAAATGTTGTGCTAAAGTCACCCCAAGCTGTAGAAGAAGCAGGTCCTCCGACACTCCTAGAAGGGAGCCCCCAACCCGTCCCCAGCAGCGAAGCAGGATTAAGGACTCACAGACCATGCCTGACAGATGTGTGTCTGCAACTGCTCTTAGAAATCCTTGCATGAAGGGTGCTCCACAGTTTCTTTAACATCTGTTCCAGTACGTCAACAATCCAATTGGATATTTTCAACTAGACTCGTATTTCTTTCTTCACCAAAAATTAAGTAGATCTCTTCTTGTCCTGTTCCCAAAGAGAAAAGTAGAGCAAATGTACATTGTGCTCTCTATAACATTTTATATGTTGGAGGATTATGTTAACATGTCCCCTCTAAGTCTTCTGTTTTCCAGACTAAACAAACCCTGTTCCTTTACCCTCTCCTCTGTGTCATGTTTTCTAATCTTATAATTTTCACTGGTCTTTTCCAAACACTCATGCTAAAAGTTGTTTCACTCGTGTAACTAGGGGCCAAGCAGAGTAAACGAATTCCCTCTCTTACCTTACCGTCTTACAAATTACATTCTTCTTAACATAAATCTAAATTTTCACCTTTTCTTTTTTTCATTGATATTGTGTAAGCCTCCCATATTTTTATTCATATTTGGTTTGCATTGTACCAGCTAAAAAACCCCCATTCTTTGAAAAGCATGGAACCCGTGGGTTAGTTCCATGTAGTGCTGGCCCTCTGACACCTTCCCAAAAACATTTTATTCCAACACTCATTGCATATCAGCGCAGCCAAGTTCTGGTTAACAGGTTGATATGCTCGCCTGACCCCAAACTCAGGCGTGTCCACCCACTTTTTTCCATGACATGACCCCCCAAGCATATTTCTATCCCCACACTTAATATGGTGTCAAAACACCATTTGCCCCTCTGTATCTGGAAAACACTGTGCTCTGCCAGCCCGGGGTGGAGGTGCTTGCATGGAGGCAGACACATGCCCAGAGCGCAGAAGCAATGTGTCCTGGAGTTTGGCACAGGTGTTGATACTTTTCCCACCCCAATTTATCAAGACTTATCTTTCTACTATACATGACAATGAGGTCACTTTTTTTAGAGAAGATTTTATGTTTTGGGGGAGTGAGCAAGCTTGCACATGTAGATGTGGACAATTTTGCACACATAGTGTCAAGTTGCATTTCTGTCTGCATTAGGCTGTATTTTACAATTAATTTTACCTCTAGAAAATGTTATCTGAGTGCCCTTAGTGCCTTTCTAGGATCTAACTCACTCTTTTAAAAAATATTAGTTACAAATCCAAGAAATCGGTTCCTTTCTGTTAAACCTTCGACTGCTTCCCGTAAGTAGTATTTTGGGAAATGGGCCTTGATAAACATTTTCATTTTCTCTGAGTTTTGCATGTTTATACATATCTGCAGATACATGTATATCAATAACTTCATTGTTTATCAAGGCAAAAAAATCAACCAATCTGGGTATTAATGATCTTGTTTATTCCTACTCCTTTTTGACTTGTGATCCTGGTGGGACTCGGGTTTCTTTACTGTTTTATTTATAGATTATGTAAACATTACAATTTTCATTGTATTTGCACCAACTCCGGCAGAAGTCCGGTAAGTCTCAAAATAAATAGTTTTCTGTGTGTTGTCAAAACACTATTTAAAGCCAGGTTGGCATTTAAGAGTGGTTCATATTTACTGCCTTTCAGTGACTTCCCATCACTTTTCCTCAGTTTAAAAGCAAAAGGATGCTGGTGGTTTTAGCTGTCGGGTCAATGAGCTGTTTCTTGGTTTGAAAATAAGGTAGAGTTCTTCCTGGCTCATGTATCATCACCTCTAAACCAGTCCCAGTTGCAGTAAAACATTAACGTAGAAAATGAGGGACACCTTGAGAAGCCCAAATGCCAGGAAAGCACCACAAGGTGCAAATCATTCATAACAATGAGGCGTGTTATTTGTGGTGGGGTAAGTGGGAGTGCACAGGGATAAGATTACTAGCTTCTACTTATCAACCATACACATGACTCATAGGATTGAAAGAAAAACAATACTTTACCTGTAAATTGATTACATTTTTTTAAGCCAGAAGGAGACAAAAAACATGGCCTATACAAGCACTTTTAGAGAAACAATTCAAAAGTTAGACTTCAGTCTAGCCATAAATATATCAGTCTGAGAGAAGGACTTCTTTTCCTTTTCATGAGTATCTACTACTGTCTAGCAAATACAATGAATCCATCCTTGATAACACAGTTCACTGCTATTTTCCTTTTGCTAATACGTATATCATTAGGCATCACTACATTTGTCTGTGTTCACGTTAAGAGGTCTGCATTTTAGTATCTTGAGGTTTCCTGCCAAATGCTGAGGTGAAGATGGGCAAAGCAGTTCAAGTGAAATAAAAGATCTTTGCCTATTCTTAGAATCAGTACTGCTCAAAGCTTGCCTTGCTTCCTGAAATGTTAGGTTGGTATTTTTTACCAATGTTTTTACTTTTGTGCTACTAGATCTGGGATACACATGGAAATGAATGTCAACATTACAAAAGAAAAGCTGAAACTGTGGTAGTGCCAACTGGGACCAAAAAAATTGGAAATCTGTCAAGAAAGTCTTATACTCAAATCACTTCCTCTCCAATTTTGCAGTATAAAGACATTTGGCTTATTCCGATAAGGTTTGGATAACAGTCTGCACTCTCCAACGCGTGTCCAAACTGAAAACACAAACTAAATTTGCCAATATTTTGGGACAAAACTATTTGGGCACTGGGTATGTTTAAATGTTACAGGAAGAATATTCTAAAAGCTCCAATATCCATCTGCTGTATAAAACACTGATTGTTTGAAATTCCATCATCAGTCAACTTTTTGCTAAATGGTTGAATAAAACCTGAATGTGGAAAAAAATCTCATTAAGGCAGTCTCTGTACCTACTATGGGGCCAGCAACTGAAGTCTAGGGGATACATTATGAGGAAAAGTCCTCCTAAGAGCTCCAGGGGGACAGACTGATGCTTAGCTAGGAGTCTTTCCAATGACCTTGTTGAATTTTGGATCAGCCCCTCACATGTCAGTTTATGTTGTTGTTGAGGCCCCATCCCTGGAGGTGTTCAAGGCCAGGCTGGACGTGGCCTTGGGCAACCTGGTCTAGTGGGAGGTGTCCCTGCCTATGGCAGGGGGGTTGGAACTCGATGATCTTCAAAGTCCTTTCCAACCTAAACCATTCTATGATTCTATGATTCTATGTGCACATTAGAATATAAATGCTGTACAAATGCACGTGTACATTGTGCCTTAGGATCTGCAAAAGTACAGATCAAAAAATACAAATTTGAGAGAAAGACAAATGTGATGGTAATTAAGTCAGATGAAACTAATACATTTTCCAGCTGCAGTTAAGAGCTGTTAAGCAAATGGCACTTACATATTTTCATCTTTCTGACATGGGAACGCAAGTATTTTATATCTGTTGAAAGACAGGCTTTATAAACCACATTGTCAAAGTATGAGCAATCAGTTTTTACTTTAATTTTCCCAAGGCTCTGCCTTTTCACAGGAACAGCATAATGTTTTTTTTTAAAAAAAAAAAAAAGAAAAGAAAATAGAAGAGTTCAGACTGTTTAGCTAATAATGATAGCTTAGACAACAAATAATATTTCATAATTATAGATACAGAGTAGAGTTCTCATGTTAACCTACTTTGGGGAGTCAACAAAAATATCAACACTAAGTTCAGGGAAGTTAACTGAAGCCAGCATTTTAAAAAGCTGTTCTTAATTCAGTCCCTAGTTCCTATTATTTGCTAGTTCATAGATTAATCTAATACTGCTCCCTATTACTACTGTTGTCTGAAACATCACATTTCAAGAACTTGTTTTCTGTTAGTTAAAAGTGTATCAAATTGAACTTTTGCATATTGTATATCTTCCTCAAGATGAACAGTTCTCAAATGTTTCAGCCAAATCTATAGTGATGTTCCCGAGAATATGCAAGAACTTAGAGACTCGGTGCTTTTGTTTTCCTGACCAGACTCATTTCACAACTTGGTCATGTTTCAGCTGGAAGTGGCTGTGACTGCCGAACTCAGTGCTGTGGGCATGTGCTAGGCACGCTAAGCTATTGCTTACAACACCCGGTCCCACTGGACTTAGGCACGGGGCTGCTCAGCTTACAAAACAGCAGAAAGAGACCATTATCTTCAGACAAGCCAGTGAAAACCCTAAAACTCAGGCAGCGTAGAGATGTTTTGCGTTGGCTGCTCAGGTGCCTGCAGACTCCGTCCCAGAAGACAGGCCATTTCTCACAAATTGCTCCACAGGCAACATGTCTCCATCCTACCTGAAGTGAAATTTAAGTCCATTTGTGCACCTGAGATGTGAATAAAGAGCAAGAAGTGCGATGAACAAATACCAGATTGCTTCTATTTAGTGAACCCCAGCCAATCTGTGTCTCAAATGGAGCAGGACTTCTCTTGCATAACAGCATGTGAATGTGTGCTGCATCAAAATGTGGACATGACAAGGTTTTGAACTTTAAAAGAGTGTCTGGGTACTTCCTAGCTTGCCCTTGACTTCGCATCTTTTGCCTAATAACAAATTGTCACATTTTGGGTGTTTCTGGGGTGGACAATGTGATTAATTCATTTCCTTGTTTAATGTTCTTTGTGTTATTATGCTTTGAACCATTAGAAAGTCCATAGTCACTCCATAATTACTTTAGTCTGTAGAACATGAAGTGAAAGTAAACGGAGAAGTGAATTGTCAGTGATGTATGTCCTCCCTTTGAATGCAATCAGGGCAGTATCCTTTCTGTCAGACTGAAGGTAGGAGAATCGTTATCCCCTCAGCACTGTTATAAGTCAGTTCAATAATGGGAGGTTTATTCCCGAAGATTCACTGAAATGCGAAGCACGTGTTGCACACCTGAAGATAGGGCAAGGTCTGATTATCAGCCTGCCTCTATTCTGAGTGAAAACGTACCAATGTCAGCATCAAGTCTGTTGAACAAGTTGCAAGAGGGTTCCAGGAGGCATCTCCCCTCTCGTGAAGGGCTCTAAGACCTTTGTAACAGCTCCAGGAACTGCAGGAACTCCACCAGATGTAAAAAGACATATTACAACCAGCTGGTCCTGTATTACTCGGTTACAGTCCATGAATTGTCACTTTATAATTGTCAAGCAATTGTAATAGCTTGAGTCGTTTAGAAAAAAAAAATATTCCCCAAAAAATGCTTGCTTTGCTTTTCTCCACATCCAGCAAACTGTACTGGTGTTAGAGTCATATGAATGTCCTGCAGATGACATAGACAAGTTGTCTTCTGCATGCAATGGGTCACTGACACACCAACATTAGCAGAAAGGTGATGTGGCTGTTGCATTTTAGTTTTTGTTAAGAGTTCAGTTTTAAAAACAGCCCTCTGCTGTTTGTTTCTTCTCCTAATTAAAAGCTTGTAATGGGAAAACGTGATGACTCACCTACTTCTCCCCTTTGCTACAGTAAGATAAAGAGGTTGGCAAGGGGCTGCAGACCAAGATGAAGTCGAGAAAAGAAGCCCATTCTCCTGTCCCGTCACAAGCAGGACCCAGCAAGCTCTGCCTCTGCAGACCTTTTCTTCAGGTGACTCAATCTCCCACATTGACTGTGATCCTGGAAAAAGGGCTCATGCCAAATAACCATCTGGATAATGCTGCAAATTCCAAGCTAATCAGGGAAATTGCCTATTCACTTGAACAACAGTCACAGGCCTGGGAGACGCCAGGCTCCAACTGCAGTCATGCCTTGGCTCATTAGTCCTATGTGCCCCTGAAACTAAACTGTCAAAGGGGTGTTGAGTGCACAAAGCACTGGGCAGCATCTGAATTAAATTCCTGCGCCGAACCAAAAATAGAACACTTTGAGCCCCTTTTCTGTTGTGAAGAAAAAATGCCTGGACAAAAAAATGCTTTTCTTGGTATTATTTAATGTGTTTTTCTGTCTAAAAAGCTAAAGATTTTTGGCCTCAAGGGGTGCTAGCCTGTTACCTTAGAGACTGTTTCTTTTAGAGGCAGTGGAGTGGCAGAGGGCATGCCTTTGCTGCTTACCTTGGCAACCATGAATTGCTAAATGCTGTTCCCATGAATGCAAGCCTTTCACTGCCATTAACGCTTGCCCACAGGTATAAACATTCCTTCATGAAAAGGTCCAGGGGAATGTACACTACCTCGATAAAAATCAAGACGACAAACAAAAGCATATTATATAACAGAGCAGTTATATAAAATTAGATTTTAAAACAAGACGTGTCTTTAATGACATTGATCCTGGACGCGGTCAAATTTCCTGTTCCATTTATATTCCCTACAGCCATACCAAGCGGTGGCAGCGGGGAAGGGAGGAAAGCGAGAAAGCTCGACAGGATATTCTTATTTCTGTAATTGCAAAATGGAAGAGCGCCGTGTCTGTACTCAGAATAAACGCGCTGGACGGCCTCACCGTAATAGTACGAGCCCAGTGGTCTCCCTGCCTGGCACTGGGGCCGATGGAGGCAGGAGGAAAGCAGAGCTCGCCGGGGCTGTGCAATGGCAGTAGCTCCCCCCCACTCACAGGAATTCTTTATGGTCTAGCTGGGCAAACACTACAGGCAACATTCTCAACATGTTTACCTGTATAAAGCCCTTGTGCTGCAAAAACAAGAGATTTGTTGTATTCTTCCTGTAAATGAGGCTGTTGAGCGTGGAGGAATTAAGTTCTAAACTTAATTCTCCCCTCCCTCCCCACCCCCCAGTCTCCATTTTGTAAACAGATTTTTTTTAAAAAACACAAGATTTTTCATCCCTTTATCAAGCCAATTCACATTCTCGGGTCTCATCTGATAGTCAGTACTTCTAATAATACCTTGGCTTATCTGTTTTTTTATACTGCAGTGAGGCGTATTTTAGAAGGAGAATAATGTCTTGGAAAAAACACTCCACTACAAGACATGTCTCTAAATGTCTGCCAACGGGGACCCAGAAAGCGACTAATGGCTCACATGGGCTGAAAAGCACAGACCTCAGCAAAGCACAAGAAGCCAATGGTCTTGATCTGCCTATACAAGAGCAACTTTGTGCAATGATGTAGGGGCATTTTCCTACAGCAAGCTTGTTGGGACAGGAGAAGATTCCTCTTGCCTTGGGAAAATCCATGTAGCCATGGTGCTTGGCACCTCCCACGTAACCCTCCCTGTGAGCAGAATGGGTTGGCCTTGCATCCCCCATGTGCTGTGACATCTGGCAGTCAAATGAGCTCTTGAAAGCTGAGCCCAATGCACTGCAGAGCTTCAGGATCAGCGCTGAGGCGATGGCCATATCGCTGCACCCAGTTAGCCACGTGTATATGCAGAGACACCCGCTTCTTCTGAAACATTCGTGTGCACCCAGAGGATGCCACTGGAATAGCAGCTCTTAGGATACCATGTAATCCAGCATGTCCAGCCCAAATCCCTACAGAGCCCCACTGATGCCTGAAGAATGGCCAAGCTATCGGTACTGCTGCAGTGCCCTGATGCACTGGGTGTCTCTCATTTGTTCAAAGAGTTGAATTACATTAAGAATCAGATCCACTATTTAGTTTAGATTTAAAGTGTATCTAGATTCTCCTTTATAATGTAGTAGAAGAAAAAACATGCCTTACTGTATAGGCTTTTCTTTCTTATCCCTTTTTGGTGGAGCACGCAGAATTTTTTCTTTTCTGGTATTAGCCAAACTCACCCCATGCATGCCTTTTCTCCCCCTTCCCCTACAGGGGATTAAATGGTGGGCTCAGTGGTGTATGAGTATCAGGGAGGGAGACTAGCAGGGCAAGATGAAATTGTTACTTTTTTTCCAAAATTCCAAGTGAATCTTTCCCCTCTTTATACAAAGGGGAAACGCCCATTGCTGCTGAACAAATGGCAGCAGGGCCAGCAGGCCAAGGGAGGTGATTCTGCCCCTCTACTCCACTCTTGTGAAACCCCACCTGGAGTACTGCATCCAGCTCTGGAGCCCCCAACATAAGAAGGACGTGGACCTGTTGGAGCGGGTCCAGAGGAGGGCCACAAAAATGATCAGAGGGCTGGAGCACCTCTCCTATGAGGACAAGTTGAGAGAGTTGGAGTTGTTCAGCCTGGAGAAGAGAAGGCTCTGGGGAGACCTTATTGCGGCCTCTCGCTACTTAAAACGAGCTTATAAGAAAGATGGAGACAGACTTTTTAATAGGGCCTCTT
Organism: Anarhynchus alexandrinus; assembly: GCA_008711295.1. Taxonomy (NCBI): domain Eukaryota; kingdom Metazoa; phylum Chordata; class Aves; order Charadriiformes; family Charadriidae; genus Anarhynchus; species Anarhynchus alexandrinus. The sequence continues at coordinate 4,124,470 of VUYV01000060.1, forward strand.
GCAGCAGGACAAGGTGTAATGGTTTTAAACTAAAAGAGGGTAGATTAAGGCTAGATACAAGGAAGAATTTTTTCACAAAGAGGGTGGTGAAACGCTGGCACGGGTTGCCCAGGGAGGTGGTAGATGCCCCATCCCTGGAAACATTCAAGGTCAGGTTGGATGGGGCTCTGAGCACTCTGATCTAGTTGAAGATGTCAAGGGGGGGGGCTCATTGCAGGAGGGCTGAAGTAGATGACCTTTAAAGGTCCCTTCCAAACCAAACTATTCTATGGTTCTATAGTTCTTTGAAAACACAGGGAGCACTTCAGCAGGCATAAGCAACAGCCACACACCAGGCAAGCATGAAGAAAGCAAGCTGCCTATCATGGGAGGAAACCTGGCCTGTTGGCCATGCTCTGCCCTTCCTGGCTCTCGGTGGGGTGACTGGAGGACGTGCAGAGAGGACGTGCAGAATGGGAGACCCAAGCCTGACCAGGAAACCAAGAGTGGCCTTTTCCTTTGCTCCTGAAACCTGTGGGTTTGATGTTTTCTCACTCAAAAGAGGAAATGTTACACTGACAGGAAAAATATTCACAGATGTCACTTCTTAAGATACTTCTCTCCCTCTTTCTCTCTCCTCCCTCTTGATCTCCAGTCAAGTGGTTCCCAATTCTTTGCTGGTAAAGCAGCTACATTTTTATTTTCCTTTGCCCACACATTGTAGCTCTGTCAGAGGGCAAAACACGAGTTAGAGGCTCTTCTCCTGGTGAGGCTGGCCAGCTGCCCCCAGAGGTCCTGCCTCAGCATCTCCCCTCACTCTCCAACCTCCTCGTGTCCCCCCACCAGGCCTGGTGTCAAACACTGACAGCCGCAACAGAGCCAGGGATGTACCCAGCACCCTGTGAGTGCTGGCCAACAACCCAGTATACCCTCCCACTCCAGTGGCCCAAACTTCATGCCTGCTGACCAACTAGTGCTATAACTTTGGGCTTCTACTGGTGTCACTGGGAGAACAGCTTTGTGCTTCTTTCTGCCAATCACACCAGTGATCACACCACCACTGTCTCCTAGTAGGAATGGGGTCTTTTTTTCTCCTAGTAGGAACGGGGACAGATTTATGTCAGGTACTTCTGTGAAACCACTGCCTATTCTACTACTTTCTATGCCCACCTTTATTGACATCTCCATTCCTGGTGCAACGTCAAGAGAATACGGAACCTCCTGGTCTGCCACACCAGCCAGTGCCCGTGGGGTCCACAGCCTCAGGGGCTTTCAGGGTATCGTAAGGGTCTGAAGACAGAGGTTTCCTCTGAAAAGGAAACAAAAAAAAATTAGCAGAGTACAGGACTTACTCCTGCTTGAATTCAAATCTCACAAGAGACCACCAGCAGCCATCTGTATGCATATAAACACACAACCAAACCAAAACAGGACAAGACCACCAGGAAAAAAATAAGCATGAAAAAGGACAAAACAGTACTTACACTTTTGGTCCCCAAAAAAGTGAATGTTCTCCTCAGCAGCACTAAGTGCAAAAACAACAGAAAATGAGAGTGGTTCCTTGGCTTCTTGATTAAAATAACATTCCTTCACAAAACAAATAGTATCACTTTCCAGGTGTTTGTCAAGTGAGACACAATGGTAGTTATGGGACATTTCTATAATCCACAACTCCCAATTGAGAAAAATTGAATAGACATTTGATTTATGAGACATGAAGCAATTGTGAAGAAATGCAGTTGTGAAATCCATTAGTGCAAACATCTTTCAAGGAATACTAAAATACTGGGCACAAACTTAGCAACTTTACAAACTCCGAATGTTTGCTATGTAAGAGTTACAGTGCAACTAAAAGAAGTGAAACAAAAAAATCTTTATGATATTTTTCCTGCATTACCAAAGTACATTAAAATGTTCCAAGTAGCAGAACATTTGTTCTTCTCAGTTCAAAGTAGCAGAATATATAATATGTGTAAATTGACTAGATTAAGCAAAAAAAGTCATAAACATTTCTGAGCTGAATATGCACTTAAGAAAAATATTCTGTCTCATAGCTCTGTGTTCAAAAACTCTTGCTCATGTTGGTTTCTGAAGCCCTTAGTGTACTGAGAAGGCCAATATGAGCTCTGGCATCTCATTCGGGAAAAAGGAATAAGAATAAGAATAAGAATAAGAATAAGAATAAGAATAAGAATAAGAATAAGAATAAGAATAAGAATAAGAATAAGAATAAGAATAAGAATAAGAAGGAGAAGAAGAATGGAAAACAATCAGGAGGGCTGAAGTATCTGTAAACATCCACCATCTGGCAGCTGAACTGGTAGCAAGTAGACTTAAATATTTAGAGGCAATTAGATTTTTTTAGTCAAAAACCATCAAAATTCTTTTTCCTTTTAAAAGTTTGGATGGTTCAGACTTGGGATCCCTTCCTTCCTTTACCCCAAAGGCACCCTCACCTTCCTCCCTCACCCAACTCCATTATGGAAGTGCAGGCCAATGGCTGCCCCTGTTTCTTTCCTGGCACGGAGCAACAATAACCATTTACATCAATGAAACATAAATCTGGGCACATAACGGCATCAGATATCAAACAAAATAAGCCAGCTATCAAACAAACCTGAAGACTGGTAGGGGAATAAAGACAAGATCAAAGGCTACAGTTCTCACTCCAATGTGAGCTTTTCCACTGCCTCCCAGTCATGCCATTACTGCGCAACTGAGTGACAACAGCCCACTGCATTTCAGAGCTACCAAAGAAATTTCCACTACAGGAAACACACGGAATAAGGTCAGATAGTTCTTTATTTTAGTTTTCCAGCATCTGTGTCAGGTCACATTTAGATTTGTTTAGCTGAATTTCCTGCATCTGGGCTGTAAATTCTTGACATATTCAGCAGATCCTCCGTAACTACAGCCCCCAGAATAAAATGTTCTTGCCTTGCCTTGCCTTGTCTTTCCTTCCTTCCCTTCCCACAAAAACTCTCCCTCTTCTCCAAGAAAGGAATTTGGTGTGGTTTGGTCACCAAGTTATGCCACTTCAGGTTTCAGAGGGCAGCTTTCCCCAGGTCTGTGCTGACCTCAGCCCCCCTGCAGCCGGCCAGCAGGTGGTCCTGGAAGGTAGTGCAGCCGTAGTCTTGACCCAAGAGTATCTACATGGCCACTGGTTCTGGCATCCCCCCGCTGTGACATACAGAGCTAGCTTCCAGGGTGTAATAGTCTGGGTGGGGGAAATAAATAAACTGGTATAATTTCAGGGGAAGCGAGTAGCAGTGGTTTTGGTTCACTACACTGAATGTGTTAAAGGCTGAGAGTTGCCAGGAAAAGGACTATGCAAATTAAGGGATATTTTTTTCTGTAACATGGTGAAATTAAAGAAAAGCTAAAATTAGCGTTCTAACACTGGCTTCACAGGTCCCAATTCTGCCATTACTGAATAAATGCGCTGAAATGTGGGGGAAAAAAGACTTCTGGCAGGGAGCTGTGAAACGCTGTGATTATCAGGGAGCAGTGGAAAAGTTCCCTGGAATTAGCTAGCGGTCATGTACCGGCCTGTTTCAACCACTGTGAACAGCTCGTACCTACTGTGAACACACCAAGGGAGCAGCCCGCATCTCCCCCTCTCCAGATTTTTGCTGTGGGCTGGATGGTCCTGATCATTTTCTTCCTCTCCTTACAGCAAACACGCTCTAATTCATCCATCAACATAATTTGTCAGCTTCCATTGTAAAACGGTGGTCACAGTTTGAAGGTATCAGTACAGATGGCCTGCAGTGATCCTCTTATATTGCTGTACCAAAGTCACCATCAGACATTCCTCATTTGAAAGCAACCGTAGCTGATTTATGTCACAAGTTATTGTACTACATAGTCATGGTTAAAACCACGTCTTACTCTGAAAGTTTTGGACTAACAAGTATTTGTGATGGCAAATACCACAAGAATACGCCACTAATTTTTACTCATCCAGTGGCTTAGTTTAATCTGTGCCTCTGTAGTGAAGTCACTGCTGGGATGGTGGACAACAAATATTTACCAGTACTCCATAACGCTATGCAAAAGTGTAGGGCACAAACTGAGGAAGAACACCATATCCAATTGAAGTGGCAGAGGAATGCAGTAGGCAGAATGTAATTACTTGTATGAGAATTTGCCTAGGAAACTGAAGCTAACACCTCCACTCCTTTGAAAAATGTACTTTTTAGCATATGATAATTCATCTAAGTTTCTCTGCTAGGTGCACATTGTAAGAGTGTCAGCAGGCACTCACACGGGGTGAAAAAAAATTAAAAAAACAACAGAATGAATGTTTCTTGAATGTCAATTAAATTCAAGGTGATATAAGAAAACTTGCCTCAACTGTCTAAGGAGAGCAAAGTTGAAACAAAAGGAAAAAAAGGTTTGTTTTGAGCTTCACACTTTTCTGAAGTTCTGGAAGCCAGCACCAGAGGCAGAAAGAACCCAGGATACTCCTGGGATACCCAGGAAATGCTTAACTCCATACAAATGCCTTTTTTTCCATAGGATTTAAGACCTGGGGCTAAACTTACATTTGGAAACTGTTGAAAATGGTTTGGCAATTCACTATGGGTTTGACAAAAGCACTCAAATGTTTAAAAAAATAGCCTGGGATCTTTTGGATGCCCTTAAGTCCTGGAAGGAAAGCCTTAAGTCTATACTCATTAATAAGGGCAAAATTCTACATCCAGAAAGCGATTCAGAGGCGGCACTGTGGGGATGCCTGGTTTTTGGAAAGCCGGCGCTGAGCCCTGAGATGCTGAGCTCCTGCTACCAGGCACTGTGCAGGAGGTGGCTACAGGGAATCGCATCCACCCTGTGTGCTGCCGAGGCTAACGCTGAGCAGAGAGCCTCTGGGGCTAGTGAACTGGGAAACCCTGAGGACAGGCACAGATTTTAAGTGTCCTCAATGGCCCACGTGCTGTGCTCAGAGTTATAGGAAGGTGCCTTCCCTTCTTCAAACCAAAGCCCCGGTCTCTAGGAAAACAGTCTAAATTACAGCACAAGGCAGAGGTGTCCGGCCACGTTTGCAAACATGCCCCCAGGACAGTGGTCTGGCCGACATTTGCAGTTACGTGGGAAGCAGCTGACTACTACTCACCTTGCTCCTTCAAAATTGGAAAAGTGGGCTCTGCCTTTCCCTATTTCTTTGGGAAGCTCCCAAACCAACCAGTAACAGGCACATGCCCTCCCGCCCATTCAGACACGCTGTGCAACAGGACAGACTCTCGGACAAAGGGAGTGCAAGTGGCAATTTGTACACTGTGCGTAGAGTATGTAGAGAGGGGTAGCTCTCCATGTTAATCTTAATCCCTTGGGCCCTGGAAGCAGGACAGCTAAAAAAAGCTAATTAGCTGAAGCATGGCACCATGGAGAGGCAGCAATATTGCCTTTATCTGGAAGCTAACTTGGGTGTGCAGGGTCTGTGTATGTGCTGTAGCCAAAAGAGAGGGGCGACAGGGATATTTGGCTTCAATTTCTGCTCTGGTCATCAGTTTGCTATGCTGTCTGTTTTTCCACAGGTGATAAATACAGTGTGTTCTAGTATCTATACGGGCTGAAGACAAACATTATCCATTAAAACACAATGGCATACAGTTGCAAAAAGGAAAAAAAAAAAACACAGAAGAGATGGGGGAGACCAGCTTCAAATATGAAATTCACTTTAATGACATACCATACTTTAGACCAGCCTCTCTTCACAGTTTTCCACAAAATCAATCTTAAGAGAGAACTTTACAGGCACAGCGTATAGATCTGGAGGAAGCAAAGACCCCTTTTATTCCTGGAAATGGAGAGAAACTTTCCATGCACACATACGCACCCGTGCACTCACAAAACCTCCTCGAGTACAACTTTAAGAGAAGCAGCAGCATTGCTCAGCTCGGATCAGCCAGAACCACTTCGTTTTGATTGAAGAGAGGAAAAACAACAACAGTAAAACTCAAACCACTGGGTTCAACAACATGGGCCAAGTCCTAAATATAGAACTGCTTTCTTATGGAAAGAAATACCAAAAACAACAAAAAAAGAACCAACCCAAAACAAAAAAAAAAACCTCCAGAAGATCTGAACTGTTCCCAAAATTGTCTGAATTTGGTGCCAAGCACACAGGGCAGCCTAATACTTACGAGGCCGCCTGTGCCAGCTCTGAATCCCTCCAGTAACTGGAGACTGCATATCCAAGACTGGGAAGTGACTATGGAAAAAAACCCTGTTTTCTAGTGGGCAAGCTGTCCAGCCATTTTAACCCCTGCTCGAACGCTTGCCTCAAGGCCGCACCATGCACAGTCTTTCCCTGGCAGCTCGCCTCCGGCTACCGGCACTTGCCGCCTGGCACGGCCTCCAGCACCCGCCTTCCAGCGGTGTGTGGGGTGAAGCAGCGGCTGTACTGATTGTAAGGAGAGGATTCGGCCCCGCTGGCGAGGCCGGCAGCTCCAGCCTTCCCCGCTGCCCAGGCTGGGCGCTTCTGGTGGCATCTGCCTGCAAGAAGGGTGGTGGTTTGTTCCATGGCCCGTGGAGGGTGCGGGCAAGGAGTCACCCCCGCCATACCCACGGGGTGCAGAGCAACCCACCTGGCTTTCTCTCCATCACTGGTGGAGAATGGATCCACTTTTGCACAACAAAGCACTTCCGTGAATTATTTGCCTGCAATTACCGTCATGGAGCAAGGCCTTGCAGGGCTTGGCGCTGTACAAACTCAGAAGCGTTTCTGGAGGACTGAAGAGGCGTGGGGGATGTGCTCTTTGTGGCACGTGAAATAATTTCAGAGGGAAAGCAGGTTTTGGTTTCCCTGCCTGCACAGTTCCGAATGGGCAAAACATAAAAAATAACGTTGAGAAAAATAAGTAACAAAGCAGCTTACATTTATCCCCTCTGAGACTCGCTATTATCTCACTAAGAACCAGGGAAAAATACAGCTCCTCATGATTTTCCTTTCATGCCTTGCCCAATTTCAAAATGTATGGTACTAAGAGAACGTATCCCCTTCAGGGACAGAATACAGGAACAAATGCTCTCTGCACATTATACTGGCAAGAAATATGGGTCTTTGTTGTCTGTGCAAGGAGATGAGATTCCAGATTTTCAGAAGTCACCTGAGAGTTTCATATTAAAATACCTGCAATGTCACTACTGACACCTGGCAAATGAGTTCTTGAGTGTTACCAACCTGCAGCTCCTCTTTCTCTCTACACCTATGGCCTACCAGATGTTTGTCCCAGACGCCTGAAGATGCTGCCTGCAAAGGCTCCACCATCTCCCTCTCTAGTAATCCTTTCCAGCCCCTGCTGTTCTCGTGAAGCATTTCACTTGTGGTCCAAGGCAGTCTCTGTTTCATTAGTGGCCATTTGCCTTTGGTATAAAAAGGTATAAAAAATAAAAAAAAAACATTAAAAAAAATCTTGGTAGTACAATCAGTGTTATTGCTGCTAACCAGGCTCCACTGTAGCTCCATCAGTTTCCATATAAACTCCGGATCCAGTCCTAACTTCAGTTTCCTGAAAACCTTTGTTAGGGTGGCAGGATAAGCTATTTTCTTCCACTCCACATGGCTGAAATTTGTATAAGGAGCAAGAGAGCCCAGGACATTTAAGGAAGAAAGGTCACTTCTCTTTTCATGTAAAAAGCATTTTTAAGAAGCCAGGATCCTAGCTGAGTGTATGCCAAATACAAGAAATATAATATGAGAGAAACAGAAGTGCTATTTTGGGTCATGTAAGTATCATATTCTGAATAATCCTTTTATTAGCAGGCAGCCCTTTCCTGCCTCTTCTTTCTCTCCAGCATTTACAGACCTCGGGCTCACACAGTTCCATCACTGCTGTGAGGAGGGCATCTGTCAACCTCCTGTCCCTTAAAAAATACAGGTAAATCTGAACTTGAACTTAGCAAGAAGCACACCACAAAGCACAGAGCAGCAACTCTCACAGTTGTTTAGAAATGTGTTTTCAAGGAGAAAGTCAATATTTTTCATATTAGATTTATCTTCTTTCTAAATGCCTGACGCAAATAAGCAATCAAAGAGAATGAAAGCCTAGAGCAATCAGTTCGAATTTCATCATGTGATTCTGGCCTGGTGTGTAAGAAAACACTCCATTAACTTAACAAGCAAAGTGTGCATTGGAAATATTATTCTAAGCATTTAATGGAGTTGCATAACTTTTATGTGTTTGCTAGAGACAGTAAAAATAGTCAAGAAACATTTTTCTTAATAAAAAATGCCATTTTAAAAAACAAAAGTGGCTTATGCTTTTTACAGACATTTAGTATCAAAGTGCTTCTGACAAACATTATCAAGGCTCTTCACGTAACATTTAATAAAAATACTCATTAAAAAATAGTCTCTTTTGAACATGATAATATAAGAATTGAAACTCTTTTTTTGCCAAGTTTTGCTTTCCAGACAGCTATCACAAATACTTTTACTTCAGAGTACAGAGTTGTTAAATTTGTCTATTCAAGGGTCTGAATAATTTGGGTATTTTCTCCCACCCTGCCTTTTTAGGTTTAACCCTATCTATAAATGTTAAAGCTTTCCTATGATTTGGACCAATTACCGAAGCCCCTTGGAACCGAAGTTATGCCTGTACTAGGCACGGCTCCGATGCCGAGGCCAACCCAGTGAGTGCAGGAGCATTTTTAATTACCGCACCACCCTATGCATTTAAGACTACTTAAGTGCACTTGACCCCACCAGTTGTCTAATCCTTCCTTTTAAGTTCTCCATGGTCTATTAAACATCCCCATTTACAAGACTCTCTGCTGGAATCAAATACTTGGTGGCTGCAATGTCTGCCTTTCCCGTTTACAATGTTCTGACAGCCCTTAACATATTCCAGTCCAGATCTGACCTCTCAACAGTACGTGTCTAAATGGAGTCGATCTCACTGACAAAGATCAAACTGCTGCTTAAAGTGTCTCGTGGCTGGATTTCCCGGCAGACCCACCACGCCAAGCTGAAGTAGACATGAAAGGCTGCACGCAGCCGCAAGCGGTATTAGGTAGGAGAGCAGCGCAAACCTCACATGATCTGAGCAGCAAGTGCTCCTGTGACAGCGGTACGGGGAGAAGGGAAGGGAAACCAGCGACAAGCTCTTGGCCCTAGAGTAAATACGTGCCTAGAAAGCATGACGGTGATACTCATCCCCACATGATGGTGATACTCTCACCACCCACCACACTACTCTTGCACAACGATGATACAGTCAGCACTAGATAAATAGGTTATCTGAATTGAAATGAAGGATTTTATGCTATTTCCCTTCTTTGCGGTGTTGCTTGATCCATTGGTACTTATGGCTCAGAACTTTTCACAAATACCATCCAGGAAACCAAGTTCCTTACCAATCCAGAAGATCCAGCACTGCAACATGCACTGTAGGTCTTCCGCAAGGAAAAAAGATCTGCTGCTGTCATGTGTCATGTACGTAATTAATGAATGCTGTCCTGAAGGCGATTGCCAGCTGACATTAAAATAAAATAGAAAATACAATTCCTACCCTTTTCCACTGAGAGGTCACAATCAATGAAGACAAACCCACTGCTTTTGTGGGGAGGCTAAGCAAAGAGCTATAGCATCTACAGTTTTATCTGCATTTACATTATTTACTTATACTCATGCATTTCATTTTCCTTTGAAGTTATATCCTCTTCTTTGGGACAAGTATTCTAGCAGGGAGAGAGGAGAAAGCTCTTGATTTCACTTTCCTGAAAAGGCTATTTTACCATTAATATACTGGAAAACAGCCAACAACCATCTTCCTGCAGGGCCTACAGAAGCAGAATTAGTACAGAAAAAAAAAAGTCTTTGAAATAATTCTTGCAATACCAATGTAAAAGAAAATCAAGTGCTTGCCAGGCAAGTTCTTTAGGTCTAGTACAGTCAGAATGTGTACTTTGAAAAAGAGAATCTCTTTCCCAGCTAATGTTCTTTGGAAACCATTCCGTGCTCTTAGAAATCAATCTGTGAAGTTTATTTTCTGGCTATGTGGGTGGGGGAACACAGATCCAGGAAACACACTCATCCTTCTCAGTGGATTAGAAAAGTTAATGCCTGTTTCACACAACTCTTTTAACCTTCCTTGTTCCTCTCCTTATTTTCCTAGCCGTCATTTTTCCACTTGGTCCTACAGGGACTCCAATCTCACTGAATGTAAACTTGTCACTCCTGGATTCTTTACCTACATCGCATTCTTGAAGAAATGCATGGAGCTCTTATTCAAAACTTTCTTCTAGTGAGTCCAAGCACCAAGGAAAACAAAACCAGAAGCCTGGTAAGATCTCACTGGGTCATTATGAGGAGTTGAGACAACTAAGGTTTTCTCAGACTCAAGTGCTAAAAAAAGATACCTGTTATTGTTCTGGTAATGGAAGGGAGAAATCAACTAAACTGGGGGTTTAAGAAAGCAACCCAAACCGATTACTTTAGATTTTGTTCTTACAAAGCAAAAATGAAAACAAGAAATACCTCAGATCCCAACTATCCCAGGGTATATAGGTGAATAATTGTTCTGCGCTATATCCTAGCAGTGAGAAAACCACTATCTCATTTTAAGAATTATATATGTAGGTATATATAGCATCCACTGATACAATATATCCCATAAGAAACGTTTCCTTCATCATGTATTACACAATGGAGTGAAGAGTTTTAATTATCCCCTCCCAGCTTTGTACAAGCTCTTCTCCCTGCCAGGATGAAAAACCCTGTGGCATTTCAATTCCGCTCTGCAGCTAAGCATTTTCAGTACACGCTGTATGTTTCTTGCCTTGAGGTAACAAACCCAATTTGTTAATTCAGTTGTTAATTCAGAGGGAGAGGAGTGCTGTTTCATGGATTTCTAAGGCTTCTGTGTCATTCTCCATCCCTTACCTGTGTATGGTTTTCTTCCAAACATAAGGCAGGGTTTGGAATTTGAAGTAAAGATGAGAAATTATTCTAGGATTTGTTTCTCCCTTCGAATGGTATTTAAGTTGAGGTATGTGGCTAGTACTTAGTAACTATTAGAGAATAAAGTTTCCTGCTAATTCCCGTGTTGCACCTGGTGCAACACCCCCAGTCACCGCGCTGAAGGAAAGCAAGGGTATTCCTGAAGATTCCACTGGAGATGTGTGAAGACTTGAAATTTCAGCACACACCACATAACCAGTTCCTGTTGTTTCTGAACTCCACATTTGAACAATACCATTGTCTTTCCTGCCCGCCATAAAATGACACAGGGTGTCTGTATAACGGCATTTGGCATTTCCCCTTCTCACACAATAAAAGGTGATGTCATCTGTCTGTAAGCACACACATAACTCTGCTGGAATTATGTATTATGAATCACTTGAGGCAAGATGTCCAATATCTCTACTATGAGAATATTATGCTGCAGAAATAAAATGCAGGATAGGATTAACAGCATCCAAGACACTTAATAGCTCAGAATCTAGGCAGAGATGATCTAGCGTACAGATTTCTTTGCACTCAGTATGACTATGTCTTTGACTAATTTAAGCATTTTAAAAGCATTTCATGTGTATCTCATAATTCCAGGAACACAGCAAGCCTTTTGCTGCATTGTTGTTTGAATGGTTTAAGTGGTAAATCCTGTATTCCATGTAAGCATCTGCTTCCATTACAGTTGTTTTGGTTCCCAAGAAACAAAACCCTCTGCTTTTAAGCTTCCTCGAGTTTCTTTTCAATTCTTTTAATAAAACTTGTGGAATAGATTTCATTTGCATAGAATTACCACATGCATTTTTTTGTGACTTCTCCCTGGGAGTATTACTTTTGACTGTGCAAAAGCAAAACATTTGTGTTTTACAGTATTATCCTCAAAGTAAACTGTCAACATACCATACCTCTGACCTGAACTTACTCTGTCAAAAATAGGACCAAAATAATGTGCGACTCAAGTACTGAGTCTATCTTCAGGGATGTAATTCATTCTTTACTGGACTCCTGGGTAGGACAGAAATAATAATTAACACACATCATAAAAGCTGCTTTGACAGTTTTGACAGTTAGACCCAGTGAGGGTGGAGTTTTCTGACTTGAATTTAGACATCTTCCCTGAGCTAGCCTTCTCCCATCTTAAGACTGAAGAACCTTCATGTATCTGGTATGAATTTTCATAGTTCCTCCTTTTGGCTCTCACTTCTAATAATAAAGGGTTCATCGAAAGCTTTATTCAAACCCCTTCTGCACTTCTTAATACAGAAGCATTTAAGTAGCTGATTGTATTGGAAAAATGGAAATTACATAGAGAAGTGCGAAAACTTACTACTTTTTACTTCGATAAATACTACATATATCTATTCCTTGGAAAAAAATACATTGCAAAATTTCCAGATTCTTTGGCCAGTTCAATTTGCTGTCATTGAATTCTCTAATGATGTTCTTTTCCTAGGTCTTTTTCTCCTTCCAGCCATTTTGTTCTGTTTTGAAGTCCCGTATTGCTTTGCTCGGTGTTCTCCTATAAGCAACTCAGCTTTACCCCAGCTGCTGAAATACAAAACAAGGCAAACAAAAAGTTGCCTTGGTTCCATCATATTTTTCTGCTGCTCTTCTCGTTTTTTCTTCAAGAGTCTTCTTCCACGCCAAGACAACAAAACTATTTAATTTCCCATGTCACAGACCCCAAGAAACCCTTTTTCTTCCAACACCCCTTCTCCCTGCCCCGAAATCCCATCTTCCTTTTGGGACAATAGTCCCCTTCGAGCCTCCTTCTCAAAGTCCTTCTCAGCTCCAGTTCTACTTCTTCCCACAAAACTGCTCAGTTTTACTGGTTGACAAGGGAAGGAAACTGTCAGATACATTACCTTCAAGGTGCAGTTTTAGCACAACAGGCACAGGGGAATCACTGGTCCTATCTGAAGGATGAACCTTCAGTAGTCACAATTTCACAGGAACTTTCTTGCATTTTTTAAGTGCTTTTTATACTTGTTCCCTATTTTCTTTTCTGTCTGGGTCTCCAGTTTAGCTGCAATAAAATAGATTAAATCAATTAACAATTTGCTGCTATGTGTCTCTCGGTCATTCTAAAAAAAAAAACCACAAACAACAAAGTTTTGTCAGGGTGTTTTCTGCAGACATAAGAAAGTAATTTGGCCTAGGTGATTCATTGTTTATTCCTTTCCAGATTTAGTGCTCACTTTGAAAAAATAAAGATCTTCCTTTAAAATGCCCTGCAAAACAACAGGAGCTTTTTTCACAGACTAAGAATTGTACTCATAAAGAAATACTGATACAGGAATTGAACTGACAGGACTCTTCTCAGTGCACAAAGCTTTAGCATGTTCAAAACAACTGCTTGAATACAGAACATTATTTAAAATGAAGCACATGCAGGAAGGAGCTCAACTGAGTGAGCCTGCAGAAGCACAGTTTTGAAGAAGAATCCTGCTTTAACAGAGATTGTCTCTAACTTTCCTAGGTATTGCTAAGGCATTAATCACTGCAGCTTGTAAGGGCAAAGCAGAATATTAAGACAAAATAAGATCATACTACATTTACAAATCTGAGGTACCGCCCTGACTTTCTTATTTCTGGTGCCACAGGACTATGATGCTTTTTGTTAATCCTGAATATATCTATAATTGACTTCATTAGTGCACCTAACTGGGACAACATCTCACGGGGGACCTTGGTAGGAAGAATGTAAGAGCAAACTGCATTGGGGTTGTTATGTGACACTTCCTTCTAGGATGGGATACGGATCTAAAGCAGTCTGGTTCTTAATATCCAGGCTAAATCATCAAGAACAGTAGAAACCATGGTATTTAAATTAAGAAGAGTAAACGGCAATTTTCGGTCATGTTGTTGCTCTGTTCTAACATGCTGTATGCTGTGGCTGAACCATCCAACATCTGGACTGAGAATATGATACTGCCAAAGCTCTACTCGGTGGTTGCCAAACTGCTGAGCCCACGTGTGGCTTCACAGCTTGATATACAGAGAGCTCAGCTATGATTCAAATTCTGAAAAATCACCAGGTCTATGGTTGCAATATGATTCAGCAGTTTGGAGGAGAGCCTTCTTAAGGAAAAAAAGAAAACAGCAGCAAAAAAACCCACAACTGACCATATATGGCATACAACTTTTAACAGAGAAGTAAAGTCCTTGAACACCTCCACTTCACAGCAGAGCTCCGTAACTTGACTGGGTGGTACAAAATATGGCTAGTCACAAGCACCAGGGGCTAAATTCTGCTCCCCTAACAATGGTGCAAACTCAGATTAGCTCCACGAATTTCAGTGGTACACAGCCCGTTTAAATGTGAATGTACAGAAGCTCCTCGACATGCCTCTTGCTGGTGCTGTTTGAGGTAAGCTTGAAATCACTAACCAGGTAGAGAGCAGCTTCCGTTCCAAAGAAAGCCTCCAGTGGTATTCCAGGAATGAAGCTAGAGAGGTGGACTTGGTCCCTACCTCACAAAGATACTTGATTTGTAAATCAATTAAGGCTTGTGAACTGACAAGGAACAAAACCCAAGGTTCTGCACACACAGAGAATGCACTGGGAACCTCAGTCTTACACTAATTGCTCTGTGTGCTCTAGGGATGTTCACACACACATAAAAGGTGACCATAACTTGCCAAAACGAGGTGCCTACCGGCCCGGTCCATGGAAGAGTTCAGCTGCTAATTCACACTGCAAAGCCTATTCCTCAAACTTGGCTCCTTGCCTTCTTGAAGATAAAAATAGTTAAACCGTGATTTTTTCTCCATTTATTGATCGTTCGGGCGGGCCAGCGCTCCACCAAGCCATGAGACCTCTCAGCCCTCACGCTGTGCTGCTCAGCCCTGCCTGGTCAGACAGGTCAGACACCATCCATCCATCTGTACCGCCCTCATTCTTCTGGTGACGATGTCTACGCTTCCTTTGGCAAGCAGAGTGGCTTAACGAATATTCTCTAGTCCCTACAAAGTATGTGCTCAGTCATTCGGGAAATAATAATTAAAAAAAAAAGGTTGGAATAAATGTCTCTCCAGTTCAAGTTGAACAATTTGTTCAGCACTACAAAATGTTGCTTTAGGAAAGCTTCCTTTTAATATAGTACATGAGACAAATGGAGTCCTTTTTTCTCATTCCCTTCTCTTTACCAGTAATTGAATGAAGTGGAGATTGTGAGGTAAAATCAAGCACATCTGGGTCAATTAGCATGGAAAGTCAATTCTTTAAAACCTGATGGATGCCTCTGGGAATCGCACACTTCACAGCACGAATCTCAGCGCAGTGCCGCACTCTCAGCAACTCAACTCAATTAAGCCATTACGTGGTTCTTTAAATCTGGGGATCCGGGGGAATTGGTTAATTGTCTGCTTGTCATGGTTCCTCCTCAGGGAGCATGTAAACGTCTTCTATTTCTCCTATAGATGCGCGGTGCACATAAGAACAATCCATTTTAGCCGACTTATTCAAAGCTTATTTCTCCCGTGGGAAAATTAATCTTCCTCCTCAAACACTGCCCAGAGGAACAAAGCTCTCCAGTGGAAACAAACCATGCCATCAATATGGAATAGGTTTTCAGTGTCTACAGTCAAGTTTATATTTCCTTTTCCTTGCAAAGCTCCTTGCAAGGCTCAGCTATTTCTCCCCGCTTTCACTTGTTCATAACATTCACAACCAAACTCCTCAGGCCTTGTGATGGGGTCTCGCTGTTCTCCACAGCTATGAGCAGCTCTGCCACACTCTTGGGCTTACCTAATGCACCATAAGTCACCCACTGACTATACAATCAGTACAAAATACAAAATACCCTGAGCAAGCTGTCTAAGCATTCATGAAGCACTTTACTCTGTGGACAGAGCTGAGTCTCTCTGGAGGATAACTCATCCCACATCCAGATGTGGATGACACATCGGAGGATGCTCATCTGTCCCCGCTGAGAGCTGCTCTGGATCCACTGAACCAAGGGGTCGACTAAAGAGATCTTGAACAACCAGCCTAAGGCAGACATCCCACTTTTAGCCAGTAAAACTAGCGAGAGTAATCCCACCCGCATCTCCCCACTGCTGTCACTGTGACAGCCACCCAAGAAAGACAGACTGCTGTCCCTGCCCCATGCCACACCAGTGAGCTTCTCTTCATGTGCACACAAGTGGCTTCTTTCACTCTTCTTTTGCTTCACTTTTTAAACTGCCGAACACCCAAAATCTCTAGCTGGCCTTGGTGGGAGACAGTTACTGGGTGCTCAGGACTGCGGAAAACAAATCACCCCATTTAGCCCCTAAATATGGATTTAGAAGGCTAACTTTAGCTTCGTATTTTTTTTAAACTTGGCATGGTATTAAAATTCATCCACGGGGCGAGTTAATTTTTCACCATCAAAGAAAAGTAAAACAACTTCTCCAAGGACATACAGCAGGATGACTAGGATTAGAATGCCACAAATTTCGTGTGCTATAACCAGAAAATTATTCTGTTTCCTAAATGTAATATAATTGGGACATAGTCTGATAAATGGAGACTGAGTAAGCCACACTAAATCTACTGATGTGTTCTGCAACGTCTGGATGCGTCCCCAACCCTAGCTATGAAAGGAAATGTAATTATGGTAATGGGAAAGTGCAGTCCACCCATCATTTGGGTTACCACACACATACGTAACCGATTCCAAACATAGAACTGCAGTAATGTCTCTTACACTCTTATCTCCCCTAGATCCCTTTTTCTTTAAGTTATAAACTTGCCACCCTTTCCTCTGACAGGAGAAACAATGTATTTTGGTGTATGCGTGCCAGCTAAAGGGCTGTCACATCATTCAGGACATGGGGAACGGCTGCTCAACGTTCATCAGAGAGCCGCCATGGGGGGCAGACGCCTTCACTTGACCACGTAGATCTAACCAGAATGTTTGCTCAGGCGCAATGCTGGGGATGAAGGAGGGAAGCTAAGCCTGGGAAGAAGGTTCAAGGAGGAGAGGAAGATCAGGAAGCCAGAAAATTTTATAAAGGACCCTTCTGTTTTGGAACCTATGCCAGTTTTAAAAATGAGGCATATGTCTCTTAGCACTGTCTCAGCCATGAATGCAGGGCAGTGTAGAGATTCACAAGCCTTATTTAAACAGCCTAGTTTGGCTCTGGAGAAGCAGAACAGCATAGCACACAGTCCCAGCTAACCTACACAGCTCCTGCGATGGCAGTTTAGACCAGTCAGCTCCTCGAGTATAAAAAGGTAAATTTACACGGGTGCCCTTAGCACGTATCACTCACTTGGTTTACACCATCTGGAGGGCCCGTCTTCAGAAGTTGTGCAATACATATGTGTAACAAAAATTTCAGCTGCAGCCCCGGAGTACGTGCAAGGGATCCTGACGACAAACTTCCTGGCTCTCCTGCCTGTCTGCAATCCAGGGACACAATGCCAGACACTTTTCCTCCTGCAGTGGACTGGCATGCAATTATTTTTGTGCACCTCAGCTTGCCTTGGTTACAGAAAAGAGAGGAAGTATTTTATTAACTTTCATCTCCTAACCCAGAGTTTGGTAGATAACTAGACTTCCAGTTTCACCAAGTTTTGTGGGCAAAGGAGAAGTGCCAGGTGTTTATAAAGGCATTCAGAAGTATCTAAAGTTGAAAAGGAGTTCTGATTGTAACTTTAAAATATTAGCATCTTTAGGCTGCCATGCCTAGATGAGTTACAGGAGGCAGCAGAGGCAGCAGCAAGAAGAATTAGAGAAAGGCATTTTGACCTGCACATCCCCACACAAAGCCACATTCTTGGAAGCACCTTCTTGTGCTGAGCAACTCCATGTTGCAGCACAGTAATCTCAGCCACAGCAGAGGCCGCCAGTCCCAGTGCGTTGGTGGCAGCTCCATCAGTGTTGAGTGCTTCCAGACACAGTCACAACTCAGAGCTTCACGTCACCAGACACAGTCATAAATCACAGCTTCACGTCAAAGGGGCTCTCCTTTCACTTTCCACCCACAGCCAAAGCAACATGATAGCTGTGTTCTCTCTGAAAATAACTGATGTTCATATATACGTGCAGCTGGACCAATCGTCAAGCTGTTGTAGAGTCAACATACTTTAATCTCCTTTTTAGGGAAAAAAAAAAATCAGAAAAATCTCTCTTCTGCCTTCTGCCTTTCTTATTGCCTGGAATTCACCAAGATGGTGCCTGATCAACCATGTCTGGAAAAATAAAAATGGGGAAGGACTAGAGTACTCACAGTAAATTCAATCCAGCCAAGTCAACAGCAGCTTGAAGGCTTTCTGGATGCTTCGCAATCCGCATGCAAGGAGTTCCCCCAGTCCACCTTCTGCTAAAAATGTATCTGCATCCCAAAGTTAATGCAGATACAGCTGGATTGCTTCCTGACCATAAGGTACAGTAGCCTCTACAGTTGAATATACGTTATATACGTGTTGAGGAAGGGACAGACCATTGCATGGCAACTGCATGTAGCGTAGTCAATTCCTGACTGCCCTGAATATTCTGTGCTGCAGTCTTCTATCCCAGTTCAGAGACTGTGTAAAATGCTGCTACCATGTTCATGCTGGGTCCACTTTGATGCAAAGGACTACATGAACTGTGACACGCACACATGGTAAAGACAGGCCTTCTTCCACAGCTGTCATAGCACCTTTGAAACCTTGTAGATCCACCTTAAAAGAAAGAAGAAAGAAAAAAGACAAAAAAAAAAAAAAAAAAAAACCAAAAAGGAACCACTTGCAATGAAGAAGAACGTGCTTTTCTGACCTTTCTTTAGAAACAGCTCTAGCACTTTCCAACACCCAGTGCAGCACAAAACCTGGTATGTTCACCTTGGCATTACAAATATGTACACACACATGAACATAAATATACGTACCTACACAGACCCAAAACCCTCTCCCCAGGAACGTGGCCTTCTCTTTTCAGGTACATACCAGCAGGAGTGCATGCACTGAAGAAACAGAGGAGGAAAACAGTCATGTTTTTTTCACACAGTCGTTTTTATTCTGCTTGCAGCAGTTGCTTCTTTTTACAGCCACAGGCAAGGGTTGAATCCAGACGAGCCAAAAGCAGTCTAGGCAGGATGTAAATGAGACCACACCTTCCAAACACTCTCCAATCGTAAGTGAAGAGCATGGATGTAAATAAAACCACACCTTTGCTGGACCAACCTCCTCTTCTTACGTAAAACAGTTTCCATGTAAATAAGACCACTCCCTCGTATGGCCTGCCTCTTTCCATTCGTGATGAGAGGCATGTCAGTAAGGCCAATCCTTTTCTACAAACTCTTAAGCAAAACTGAGAGGAGAGTAAGGAACTTTTACCCTTCTCTTGCTCAGAGAAAGGCTAGTTCCTTTTTTGGAAAGCATTTTCTTGCTGTGCGTGGGATACCATGAGCCAGCACAAATCTTTCGTCAGGCTTCCCGTCAGGCATTGAAGGCTACTTTACAAACACATTGTTCATGTATAGGACACAGATACACATTTTAAGACGTCACTTTTACCTTGCACTGACACGCTGTCTCAGCCTGACATCAGATGGGTGCCTTCCTTCCAACTGAGCAGAACTAAAAAACACAACAATGGAAACACTGAGATCGTCCTGCATTTTCTCTTATATCCTTCTTTCCACTTGCACATCCAAAGCTGATTGCAAGATTTCCAACCCAGATCAAATGCAAGAGGCTTGTCCCAAAAGGTAAAGAATTAAACTGCAGCCAGGCTTCAGTGTAACTTTTTCCAGATGTCGGAGCTCACTACAATCATCTCTAAAATTGATTCTGGTTTGGGCCAACAAGCAGCATAAGTATCAGTAAAACATTACTGTCACTGGAGAGTCATTTAACTACTTGGAAACACTTAAGATGTCCAGGTTAGGAAGGCAAACAACTTGAAGGCATTCTGAGAGGAAAAATACAGTTCTCATCTAAGCTCCTCACAGTAAGAAAGTCCTGGAGAAATGAAATAGGCAGACCCCAACTTCCTAGAACAAGATATATGAGACATAATGAAAGTGTTTGCAATGGCATACGCTTTAGCCAAAGAGGTGGTTTTTAATAAAATTGGAAAAGGGTGTACTGCATTCCCACAGAAATGGGGGAAACACAGATGTTGTCCAAGTTTAAGAAAACAAAATTGTCCACATTTTTGATGTTAGCACCAAAGAAAAAACTACCGCTTTGAACATTTGATGGAAGACTATTAAAGGAAATCATTATTATTATTATTATTATCGTGGCTCCCACCGTGATACAAAAGGCCAGGATCTGTCAACATTTTCCTTATAAATCCATCTTTCAGTAGAGTCTAAATTGGCATGAAATAGCTAGTTGGGACCAAAATCTGGATTGTGAGATCTCTGGAAGCAAAACTGCATCTGGCTGTTTACAAAATTCTAGTCTAAAGAGACCGTGAGAGCGGAAGAGGGAACATTTTTAGTGGTTAAAGCCATCGATCTTGTTTGTGCCGCTTTACAGTGCTAATCAGTGATCAGCAACCAAAAAGGAAGTTTGGAACCGGTGCTGATGAGCATCCAGAAGTCCGCATGCACATTCAGCCAGCATTTTCTTCTGAAACATGCAGCTGCCACATAACACAGACCGTCTCGTGATATATCTGGAGCTGGCATTTCCAATGACATCCTGGACAAAACCCAGCAAGGACCACAGCAGGAAAAGAAAGATTCCCAAACATTCTTGATTTTCAGCAAAGAATCATTTCATGCCTAGGTTTAAAACTAGACTATGCCTAAAGCACAATAATTATAGTGATTTAATAAACGGGTTCATTAGGCTTAAAGGGTAGCACTCAAACCAAAGGATAGATGCAGTTTTCCTTTTTGAGCCAGACCCCCAAAAGTGCCTACACCAAAGCTGTACACTTTAATGGAAGACAGAGAGGAAGTACAATGAGAAATGCAGTCATACAGCAAGTCCAGTTTGGCAGAGATTTCACTTTATGGACTGAGAATACTGGTTCCCATCCTCTACTCCTGCACCACTGCCCCCTTCAATGGCCCAGGCCTCTCTCACGTACATGTAGCACATCCCAGCTTTCCATTTGCTTCTACAGCTCCCTTCCACATTTCAACTTCCATAGCTGTAAAAAGGAAAAGAGTCAATTGTGAAGTCCACTAACGTTTCCCTGTACCAACCTAACTAGGTGTTGAGCAAAACAGCAATGGGCCCTGGTACAAAACCTGCCACAGGCTACTCTTTCAGTCATCCCTCCCCATGTTTTTCTGCTTTGCAGTCACCTGATCTCCCCCTCAGCGTTTTCCTTTCTTGCCATTTCTGCTCCAGTTTATGCCACACACCTCCTCTTCCTCACTCTTCCTTCTTCATAGCGCTCAACCCCTTCCCAGTCTCCATGCTCCGGCTACCACGGCCTTGCACTGAACCTCCACTCTCCTTTTAACTGCAACACCCCTAAAGTCTAACTACCTTACCTGTGCTCTCATGAAATACCCATCCAGAGCTATTGATTCTCCCTATTTTCCCAGATTTTATAAGCTCTTTTATACAAGCATGTTCTTAATCTGTGCAGCGCAACTGGCAAAATCGGGATCCGAGTGTGGTCTCTTCAACACAGAGGCTGTGTTTTACTGCACATTCCTGCAACACTGCACAACTGGTATCTTTTGCACACTAGTTTACTATTGAAAATGCATTACCCCATCAGTTATGTCTTAAATTTACTAGTTCAACAAATTCTATAAAGCCCTTTTATTTTAATTAGCTGATTAGTTAGATCCTTTAGGAAGACTGTCACTTAAACTCCTAGGCTTACAACAGAATTACTTGGTGAACAAAATCTATATAACAGTACCTGAGAGAAACTTTGAAACTCTTTCTGAGAGAAACAAAATATTACAAGAGAGAAACTGCAGTTGGTGAGAGACCAATAAACACACTGTAAATTCTGAGGGTTTGCACAAGAAACACTGAGTCGTGAATGACTATTCCAGAAATGGAAAAATAGAGAGTCTCTTGACATCCAAATAGGGTGAGCAGGCAGTGCTCCAACAAACAAATCAGAAGTGGAAAGAGAAAAAAAATGTCTTCTCGGATCCAAATAGTTTTGAAAATGAAAACAGGGATTAAAAAAGAAGACTTAAAACATGGGAAGCTGAAGCCTATTCCCATTTTTTATTGCGCCACTTGAAAGAAAGCTAAATGCAGGCTCTGTCCTGATGAGAAGCAGCATCCTCTGTTTTTCTGCCAGTGTTAGATAAGACCCACTGACGAAGATGGGGTTTAAAATAGGATGGGATTTAAATCGGTGCACAGAAAGAGAGTTCATGCCGCTTCCTCTTCTTTTTTTAAATGCAAGGGCAACTTTTCTAACCTGTGCACTTGGGAGGTGCTAGATCAGGTAAATAAGGTTCCCACATCAGCTCTTCCCCATGCCAGTCTGCAAAGCAGTGAGTCTGAAAGAGCAACTGCTGGTAACACTGACAAGTGCCCTTTGCTAGGAAAGGCAGGAAAACCCCCGAAGGAATAACCTGCACCAGCTCTCAGACCTGCAGGCACCGGCAATGCAGCCCACACTTGAGCCCCCTGAAAACGTCCCTGGCGTGTCACCCTTCTGGGAGATGCTTGAGGGGTTATGACAGAAACCCAATTACAACTACTTTGGAGAGCTGTTATGCATTAGATCCTTTCTGTAGGGCCACTTAGATGAAACTTGATAAACACAAAATAGTTATAAAGCATCTGTGAGGGGAGTAAGGCTGTGTGTGAGCACCATCAGAGAATGGCTTACTACCCTCAGGTCTCCAAAGGAGCTCTCACGAGACTCAATCCCTCCTGCTCTGTGTCTCAGGAACGCTCCCCGCAACCCCAGCAATGAAAAAGTATGACATACAAGTACTGTTTCTTTACAAGTAGCGAAGCTTTAGCCAACACTCCCAACTACAATGCATGCCTAAGCACAGGACTCAAGTAAAAGCACAGAAGACGCAGAATGATGGCTAAAGGTCTCCAAAGAAGTCATCAGTGATAGATCTGTTGGATCTATCCTGTTCTATAGAAGATATCCTGTTCTATATATCCTATCTAGACCTGTTGGACTCATTGTTATCCAATAATGAGCCTTTGAACTACCCAGTCCAAGGCTCTGGACTGCAGACATCCACAACAATGGGATTTGTTTTAGGAACAACTACAGGGATGGAAAACAGTAAAACTGCATTACCAAATTTGCTTTTACACAATAGGCTTTAATGAGTCTAAACGAATCATAGAATGTTTTTTAAGTATTCCCTAATGTGGGCCAGAAAATGGATTTTCTGCTTCTTGAAAAATACTAGGATTCTAAATGTCTCTTCAGCCCCACTTACAGTGACAGACATTAAAAAAATCCCTCACAGTGAAAATTTTAAAAGTGTTTTTCAGACCAATCAAGACCAATAGGTTATTGACACAAAGTGAATTCCCAAATAAACTCCCCCAATTTTTTTTTCTCTTCCAAAATCAAACCAGAACTCTGACATGTTAAAAAAAGAATTCCGTTTTTTTTTCCAAGCTTCATTTTGCTGAAAATTAATGCAAGCGATGCACAGGGTCTATTTCATCAGGATGCCTCTTTCTAATGAAAACAAACTTCAATTAAAGTTTCCCAGTTAGCCTAGAAATGTAAGGAGAAAAAAAACTACAAATGTTCCTAGTGATTTTTCTGTCAGTTGAGAAAATGATAGGTTGTACGAACTGCATAAGACAGATGAAGAGATAGGCAGGCAGATGCCCTCAAATTTAAACACACGCCAAAACAAAAGTCCCGGAGATCTGAAGGGGAATTTCATAGCCTGCCTGTAGTTCTGACTGGTTCCCTAAGAGGAAAACAAAAATCTGACTGCCTTTTATACTCTTGTAAAAAAATCCTGTCATAATTTTTAAGCGTGTTGATCATAGTTTATTTTTAGATCTGACAAACCATAGAAACATCTCCAAAAATATCCTAAAGAAACACAGTGACCTTTCCAGCTTGGAAAGCAGCGATGTTTTAACATCATCCAAGCTACTGTACAGGCTGAACAAATGTATAAGACCCATAAAAAAGCCTCCCACATTCTCCTATACGCTGTCCCATGAAAACTTCTCCGCTAGGCTAGCAAAGGTAGCCTTAACTTTCAGCTCATATTCAGAAACAGATCAAGGAGTCATCTATTGAAGAGAGGAGCATTGCTCTGAAGAGAGAAAAGGAGGTTCATGGGAACCCGAGCTGAAGGTGGTGAGGAGCGACGGCTGGCTTTACCTCTGTGCTTGGGAGGAGGAAATTCACTTAAAACCAAGCAAAAGGGAGAAAGGTGGTGACAAGGAACCGAGACTCAGACTGCTGTAGGAATGGGAAAATAATGGTAAGGGAAAGGAGAAAGCTTCCAAAATGAACAGGGATTTTATACACAAATGATGCAAAAGTAAGTGAATACTTTGCAAGGTTCAAAGGGCAGAGGTGGGCAGAGAAGAAAGTTTTACCCCTCGTGCTCTGGTGATGACATGTTACAGCTGGCCAGGCAGAGTGTCACCACTGTCCTATGGTCAACCTGCTGAAGCTATCTATAGCTGGGTATTGTAGCACGTCTAACAATTATCTCAGCCCTCATCCTTACTGATTCACAACTTCCTTCCAAGCGTGGGCAGTCATTAGGCAAGACTATCACAGACCTTGGGTCTGTTTTCACCAGAAGTCTCCCAGCATTGACACTGTTGCCCCATATCACAAAAATTATGGGTTCTGTACCGTCTTCACCTTTGGAGTTTTCTTCTCTCCACTCTCCCTGTTATTCCCATCTTAGTTCTCCCCCAAACTCTAATGCATTGATTCACTTAGTCTGGGAGTAGCAAATATGCTTTAAGTCCTGAAACTATGCTCCAGCTCAGCTCTTTTGGTAAATATCTCTGGGACAGAACTTCTTCTTACCTTGGCTTTTTTTTGCATTTACTTTTTTTTTATATATACTTAAGTGATGAGAATGTACTGCTCTGTGTTGATCTGCAGGGAAAGCAGCAAAAATGAAGGAATTTAGAGCAAAAATGTAACTTTGGCAGGATTTGCTCTGATGGCCTTCAAGAAACGAAAATTAGACACCTCATCCATTCATCAACTAATTTGGCTTGAAACACAGCATATGCAGTTTACTTGCTGGAATTATATCATAATAAAATAACCTTTTTCAAATGTCAAAAGTACATTATGAATCAGCTCTGAACATAAGGTAAATGGAGTCTCTCCAGGAACAAACCTGTGACCTCTAGCACCAGAAACATACATCTATACCTTTTCAACTAAAAGCATGATTCAATTACACTACAGTAATTATGCTGTTTGTTCATTCTAAACCCTGATGAAGAGTACAAATAGAAGGGCTAACACATCCAGCCAATGTGTTGGATGTCTTAAACCCTCAAAAAAGATTGCTGTAATTTCCCTCAAACTTCAAAATCTTTTTTTTTTCCCTGAAAAGAACAAAGTGGTGAAAACAGAAGAGCCATAGAAAGATCTGGAGTTACAAACCACATAATGCTGGTTTTGCTCTTGGTTTTGTCTTTTGTACATGTACTGATTCTTCAAATGTTACGAAACACACACCATGTCCAGAATGAATATCTTGACACTGTACTTCGCAAAACCACTCTAACCAGGGTGTAGGCTTTTACATTGTTAGGTGCCTGTCTTTTTATTCTCTTCTTTTGTAATGCTCACACTTTGTTGCCAATTTCCTCAGCAAATGTTGTAGGAAAAAGCTTTGACAAACCAATATGAAAGTGCTTTAGGAAGAGTGGGACAGAAGCAAAGGTATCTTTAAAAGTGATTTATTCAGTATGTTTCTGACTTTAATTCCTTCTATAACTCATGCATCATTGGAACTAAGGGAAAATTTCAAAGTTGCTCTGAATTTATTTAATTTTATGGGGTTTTTTTTCACATTTTTATCTCCAGTCAACTCCCTGAACTTGTAACAACCATCCCTAAGAAAAAACAAGAGACATGAGGTTTCGGCACAAGTTAGCCAAATGAATAAATGTTCTTGTTATCTTAGATGTTTATTGTTTGAACAAAACCAGCCTTGCATTCCTTGAGACTTTCAATATACTTAGCATAGTTCCATTCAAACCTAGATACATTACCTCCCAAAAGCATAAACAAATTCCTCATGTCTTTTTGGAAACTGGACCATTAATTCCCTTTTTCTGTGTATGTTAGGTACACAGTTGTGGAACAGGCATTGAATTTATCGATATACAATACACAAAGACTGTGGATTTCTCCCAGGTTCCTTCTGATGATAGTTTAACAGTCCAGGAATCACAGATACACAAAAAGCACAGAAAGATTTCACCCAAAGGATTGTTTTCCTTCCCAGCCTACTTTCACCATTAAAATCAAAAGCAAAGACCTGCTTGCCATATTTTCCTCTGCATTCTAAAATAACACATTTAGCAAGCAATACACGGCATTGTTATTTCTCATGATAGGTTACAGAAACATAAATGTCATTTTTGCATTTCTCCTTTAATTCTTTCTTTTTCTTCACTTACTCTATCTCATTACAGACCTGCGCACTCAGATCCAGAGGATTTTATAAAAGAAAATGTGCCTGATTCACTCCTTTCGGTTGCTTTCCTGATCAGTAAGTGGTTCCTGAAAATTACTTCATTCTTTCACAAAAAAAAAAAAATTGACTAGGTTGTTCAGTGATAAACTCCCCGACACAGACCCAAAAAGCAAGAAATGTGTAATGGCTCCACCGTGCCCCTCAACAAAGACTGTTGCTGAGCGCAGCAGGCACAGCAAAAAAGGAGACTGGCATCTGAAGGTGCTCAGACCAGGATCACCCAGACTTTACAGACACACCTCCTCTCTTCTTGCCCATGAGCTCGCCCGTGGTTGAACAGACCTGAACACTGTTTCTCAGTCATAAAACACTTTTAAGGCGGTGGGAAGGAAGCTGCCAAGCCCACCTCATCCTTAGCTGCTTCATTTACGCCACTCTCCTCACACACCATTTCCTCCACTTCCTTTTATGTCCTCCCCCCAGCCCTTCCCACACAAACACATACGTGCACATCTCTCTTCAGCCCTATTTACCCTTTCCTGCTGGAAAGTCCCGGGTACAGGCTCAAATCTGGCACGTGGGTAGGAACCTGACAGGAGAGTTAAGTACCCTTCCACCTTCCTGTCATGCTGTGCTAATCCAAAACCTCAGCCCCGCTCCCTCTGCTCTCACACCTACCTCCCTGTCTCTGCCCACATCCATCCTCCTCCTCAAAACTGCACTGGGCCCACTGGCAAGGCAAGGCGGCTGACAGCCGCTGTAGACCACGGGCTGCAAGACCAGCTGTGGTCAGACATGGGACGAGAGAGTAACCCTGCAGCCGGGGCCAAGGCGTGAGGAACGCATCCCCCTTCCTCATCCTCACTGCACAGGACCCGCAGAGAGTCCAGCTACTCCTGCGTTAAGCAGGCAAAGCAGATTTCACCAACACTAATAGTCCCACAAGAACAACCCTTTCCTACCAAGTTGGCAAAACTTTCTTCGACGTGTCCTCTGCCTTGCAAAGACGCTTTGCCTCTGCCTAGCATTTTTTCTTCATTAGCAAATAGCCCTAACATGGGAAAAGCCTTTCATCAGAACGACAGGGATTTTGCAAATACTGTACAACTCCCACATGTCATCTTCCGTCCTGAGGGAGGAAAACAATTCAGTCACATTCCCCTTACATCTGGACAGAAAAGCCGGTTGGAATGAATAAGAAAAACAGCGTGGTTTTGCGATGCAGTGAACCATTCAGCCTGTCCCAGCTGCAGAAACCCTCCAGCTCCTTCCTCCAACCAACCCTTTCATTCCTAGCACATCCACGCTTCTTTTGCGCCTGTTCTTCTCCCCGCAGGGGACTGGCCAGGGTATGCACCTGGAATACAACTCTAGCCTCGGTGGCTTCTTGGGCAGCACAGTCCTTTCCAAACTTCTACTCCCCCCTGTGGCAGCTTGACGGCAAAAAAAGAAATACAAAGCATGCTTCCCAAGTCATGTACTCTATCGTCACTCTTTTATTTATGAAGAAAAAATACATATATGTGAGGCCTAGATGAGGTCACACTACATGTACAACAGTAAAATAAGAAAGTTTTTCCCGGGGAATATGAAATTCAACCCTCTATCTTGTGAGTGTGAAGGAAAAGATGTGGCTAGTTCATACATGCTTTTAAAACTCACGTGAAATTTTTGTATTACAAAGTTCCTAACTCACAGGGGAACATCACTTAGGACAGTTTTAGGATTTTCAAATACCTTGCAAATATTAAGTAATGAAAAAATGCAATTGATGAACTGTCTTTTCATCCCATGTCATAATTGAATCTTAACTAATCGTACAGACCTACCATGCTATTAAGGTTAGACTTTTCCACAAGATCCATCACAGGTAACTTCCTCACAAGAAATGCACCACAAATAACTTCATAGACTCCAATTTCATAAAGACTCCATTGTCCAAAATGGTCAAAACAAACACCTAGGTACAGTAAAAGTCTAGCCTTGATTTCTATTTAAAACCCTTTAATAAAAATGTTATAAATGGAGTAATATGCTCAGAAACACTTGCTGTTAGTGTAAGTCCTACCACTTTTACAACTTCATGCTTATTACTTAAAAGCCACTCATCACCAAGACATTTGTAGCAACATGGTTGTAAACTTCAGACCTGGGACCATTGCTGTTTAAAACAACTACGTTTCCTTGATTAGTTCCTTCAGGAAATCAAAATATCTTAGAAATGTCCCCACTTCCCTGACAATGCACATTTCTTTGAGTATCTGCTCTTCTCGGCTCCATGTGAAAAATGGCTGACAGAAAATTTCCCACCGACACCAGAGAGATTAGCATTGTAAGATGGTTTTCAGACCTGGTCCAGTAGTTGATAAATTTCACACACATCCGCGGGTCAATAAGGAAGCCACCTTGGCTGTTGTAGGTTACATCCTAGTTTCCCCATCTGCGTCAGTTGTACAGATGTATTTACACAGGTCACATACCACGCATCACTTGCTGAAAAAACAGCCAGCCAAGCTGGCAGCTGAACCACGGGGAACCATTTTCCTGAAAATCAAGCAATCTCTAAAATCCTATGTTAATATGTTGAGGACATTACGTTCCTTTGTCGGTCAGCTGATGCAGTGTGCTTATCAACTCCTCCAGAGGCATTATAGACCTATGCCATAATCCAACTCCCCCACTTTCTCAGGAAGGCCTGTGCAAACAGCAAAGCCCATGCTACACTATACCAAGGTCAGTGAACTCAGGTTGCATCAAAAAGGGGGCAAATTTTACAGTGATCTCTCTCTTTCTACCCAAAGAAAACACTATACATCATCCCCAATTGTACAAATATCAGTCCTACACTATTGGACAACATGGACAAATGTATCCCACAGGATTCTCCACAGGCCTTTACTTCTCCACAGCAGCTACAACGTAAATTGAGATATCTCAGAGTCTATGGCAGAGCAAATAGCATTTGTTAAGTGACATCCCTAATCTGGTCAAGTCTTAAACATCTGTGTCTCTCAGCTTGGGGGAAAAAAAAACACAAAACCTTGACCTTTACACTGACAGATCCTAAGAGAAACAGGGTGAAAAACTGAAAATAAAATTACACGCATTTTAGAATAAGCAGAACTGATTCATTCCTGCGCAGGTAAGCCATGACAGAGTGGGAGGAAGGCTTCCTCCAGCAGTTTTCCAAGTGGTTCCTCTAAGAGAGGGACCTCAAAGGATTTTTGGTGGATGTTCTGAATCAAGTCCCTGACCAAGTTTCCTCTCCAGCCAGTGACACTCACTTTTTACAAATTGTCAACCATTTAT
Source organism: Anarhynchus alexandrinus (assembly GCA_008711295.1). NCBI lineage: Eukaryota > Metazoa > Chordata > Aves > Charadriiformes > Charadriidae > Anarhynchus > Anarhynchus alexandrinus. The sequence continues at coordinate 4,154,257 of VUYV01000060.1, forward strand.
AGGACAATTGTCAAATGGGTGGTTAGTGACTCACTACACTAGTTGACTTACTACTGCAAGAGGTTGCAAACCTCAGTCAAATCTGAGAAATAAACAACTTAAAGTCTATTCCCTCCTTACTCACCTTTGCAGGCTATGGAAAGGCTCTGTGCTTCCCCACAAAAACCTAGGACACAGCCAACTTCTGCACAGATATAGTGAATGCTGCTCCCTACAGTGCTGCTAAGGTCAATGGCAAACTTGTCAGAATGAAATCAGATATACTGAACCTGAGGCTTGGTAGGTAAAGGACCTTAGCTTCATGCTACTTATCTTTCATACAAATAGTGTTACATGTGCTTTGAATACTCATTTAGATTATTCTACTTCCAGCAATCACTTTGCTGCTTTAAGACCACACATGTTCATAAAAAAACTCCAGCTACTTTTTAAAGAATGAAGCCAAAAGCTTAAAGCAGCATTCTCAGTGTCTCCAGAAGTAACAAAACATTACATGTTAGAGCATAAAGAACGTAAGTTCAAATAACAATGGTTACAGAAAACAACAGAACTCAGATCTGCTAATGGGAATCACATCTGATGGTTTTGCTTTGCTCATACCGCTGAGTAGCTTCAGCTCAATGGACTTGGACTTCTCAAGTCCAAGTATTTTGATGGCCAACAGCGCATTCAGTGAATCTGCCCAACTGACGCTAGCAGAGAATCTGACCCAGTATCTCAAGGAACTTGGACTAGGTCCACCAGTTCAGCAGCGAACATTTCCATAGGCCCTATGCCATCCACTGCACCGCCCAGCCTTCTTATTCTGGTTCGCTTTGGAGAAGAGCTAATGCCTCTCATTGGCAAGATTAGCTGACGTGAACTGTCACGGCTCCAAAGCGGGCGGCTTGCACCACATGCCTCGCTCTAACAAAGCAATACAAATGGCACAACGTGGATAACTTGCTCGACAGCTCCTGGGAATTGAAGTTTTCTATTTCGCTTTGCCTTTCTGATTCATGAGTGCACGCGTCCCTCCAGAAAAGGATGAGTAAAACTCTAGCAAGTAGTCAACTTCAGAGAACTTACTATGCCTACAGATACATAGAATAAGTTACCAGATGACTTCTAAGAAAGACAAATACCAGGCAACCACATTCACGATGGAATAAATCTCTTTATTTTTATTCTGTGTCTATTTCTGAGCTAGCGGAGTAAGTCTTGCTTGGAATCTGCATTTTAAGCAAAAGTCTACTAGCGTAACTTTAACTAGACCTCTCAGGATTTTGAGATATATTTATTACAATTTTTAAAAAATATCCTGGTGAGCATTTTGGGAAAGGAAGTAATTGGCATACTGAACCTGAGGCAAGCCAGAAATGTTTGAAGCCAGCTACAAGTCTATCATGATGATAAACAGCTCAGGGTCCAGTTGTCCATATATGGCAAGACTTCCTATAAGACTGACAGTACTGTATGTGCATTGCGTATGGCTCTTGGATCAGATTCACATTCCTCGGGTATGTTTCTCTGGGAGCTTTTGATTTCCGCTTTGAGGGCTGGCTCAGACCTCCAATTGCTCTTATAAAAAAATATCTGTGACTGAAAGTTGAAAATGTGCAAGATTCTTTCTTTAAGTACACAAACACTCCAAGTCTAGCCACTTTCCTGTAGTCTTGCCAGGTTTTCAGTATGTCTGATACCTGATCAAGCGACTTTCTGGGGGGAAGGAGGGAAAAAAAAAGAAGGAAAAACACAAGAGAGGAATGCAGCATATCCACACCTGTACATTTTACAAGACTTCACCAAAGGAACTATACCAACTGAAGCTGATGTAGACACACACATACCGTATATAGCTGTGTAAACAAGTCTGCAAGGCCGGTGTAGTGAATTCCTAGTTTCAGCAGAAAAAATATACTATCTTAAAAGCATGTGCTGTATAAACACCTGCATGGAAGTCAAAACTAGTGCATTTTAACCATTTTATGCATTGATGCCAAGATGTACTTCTCCAACCCATGACATATTACCATCAGAAAGGATAAGCCAAAGACAGATTGGACTCTGAAAGAACAACCTTTGCTTCCAGGTTCCCTTTGCCCCTCTACATGCAATACATGTGCATAAATGAGGTACCCGATGTGTCACATCTAACAGCACAGAAACCATAATGACAAAAAGGCAAATCTGATGGACTCTGATTCTTACCCACTTTCATGGGCTGGTACAACTTGTAATTCAGTGGGCTAATGCCCAATTCACAGCGGTGCAAGACCAGAATTAGTTCCTAAGTCCAAATGCCTATTTAAGTCTTTTTTTTCTCAGGGCAGCAAGTGGATGGGGCTTGCTGTACTTGGCCTGCAGTGTGAGGACTTAGGACAGATTTATCCTTTAATTTTGGATTTCCTGGCTTTCTGGTGGTTTGTTACTTTTAAACATACTTTTTCTGTCAGTGAGATTCTTAGGTTTTGTTTAATAAAATTGTTTCTCTGAAAAAAACCTCTTACATGGAAAGTTATAAAACATGTCTACAGCCTCTCTCTCTGATGTTCTCCTACCATATTTAGGCATTTAAAAAAGGCATTCTGTTTACCTGGTTACATTTGCATTTTGGTATGCATGTCATACATAGTTTGGTACACACTATTTACCCAGCACTGAGGCCATTGGAGTTCTTCAAGTAAATACCGATTTTGGGAGGCCTCATGGGTTTGAGAACATATATTATTTACCATAACTGTTCCTCTGGGATATTTTTTTTCTTTCAGAGCCAATCTCATTTCTTTTAGCAGAGAATTTCAAGTAAAAGAAACGACATCCAAATGACTTTACCAGCCAAAGTACAGTGCTGGCAGAATATAAATAACAGTTTTACAGTACAATATATCCTAACAGGGTTTTACACGAAAACGTTTCTTTTTCCCTCAAGAATCCTGTGCATACATATTGCTGTATCATAGTGTGGAAGTATGCCTACATATGGAAGGATGAAAAGAAGGGGGGGTATGTCAGCAGGAGAGAGCCTACATGCAAAAGATGGTATATTTTAAGATATCCATCAGATTTCAGTTTGCCTAGTGAGATGCATTAAGCTGGTCTCTCTCATTAAACACTAACATACTTCTACAGGTCAAAAGCCAAAACACTGGCATTCCTTGCGTTAAAGCGGAGGTCAAACAACATGACATCACTGAATATTCAAATGATACATGGGGAGGTGGGGGAAGAACCATCCTCCGAGTTGTTTTTTGGGTTGGTTTTTTTTTTTAAAAAAAGAAGACCATAACAGTTATCTGTGATAATTTAATACAAGCCACAATGCTTAGGTCTTGGGTTCGGTCAAATACAAACCACAACATTTAGGTTTCGGCAGAGCGCGGTGGCACGCCAGTCTCTTCTTCTTGTAGTCCTGGGGTTGACCATCAGCGAGGCTGGGAAGCAGGGATGTGCGAGGAACACGTTGCTCAGAAATGACAGCTGCACACAGGCAGTGGGAAAAATAATAGCCACTTCTTCCACGCTTCAGACTCCGTCCAGCTGTGCCAAATATTTCAGAGTAAATAGGCACTCTCTCTATTCATAGAGAGCATCTATTAGGGAAGGAACACATTACAAATATCCAGTATGATTCAGTGGTACACAGAGTCAATTTATACCCGGTAGCGTAATTATACCTTTGATTTTTTTTTTTTTTTTTTTGGTTTGTTCAAAGCG